>LAPY01000207.1:0-31319 GCA_000970635.1 Eragrostis tef
GGTAATACTAGCTAGTATTATTAAAAAATACTAGCTAGTACAGGGACTGTAAAAGTCCTCAAAAAGAATAGATGCATTTAAATGCTGGAGTGGGTTCCAAGCACAGCAACACAAATGAATGTATTGGGTGTAGGTTCTTCATTTTTCAGAGAGGATTGGGTAGTTCCCTAGTCAGTATATTAGGTGTGTTTTCCCAACCCACTCAACCACAGTCAGTAGGTAAATGATCTCCGATGCATACACGAATCTAATGACCAAAAACGAACTTTCAAGGAAAGTTTACAGTCTGCAAAAGAAATGCATGCAGCTATGCACACATTGACGTGAGCTTTCAAATTCACTGTAAAGCGAACGAATGGTTTGATAATTGATTTGAACTTGCCTTAAATATATATAGAATTCTCAGAGCTTGTCGTAAGCTATTTTTTTTTTGCGAGGGTGTCTTAAGCTAAATCGGTTAAAGCTTAGCCACCCTTTGGAACATATGATTTTCACATAAATGAAACACAAAAAGTTTAAACATGGAAAAAAAGATGAATAGAAATTCAAAAATGATAAAATATCCCAAAAAATTACTCGATAAGACAGGAACCTGTGTTTCTTTTTTTTCTATAAAAAAGAAAATGGGTCGAGGAAATAGAAGACAAACTTCAAGGGAGCAGAAATTAGAAGTCCACCTACTCCTCTGTACAATCAAAGGCAATCATTTTGAACTCCTTTCTTCGTTGGTAACGTACATTTTTCATTGAAAGTAACGTGCACACACACTCTTCCCATGTAGTACAACCTTACGGATTGAGGAGGAGCTGGTTTTGTTAATGAGTTTGAACACCTCACGGTTGAACCACTGTAGCGTCCCGTCTCTCCGAGGCCGGGCCCGTTTACGCCTGGCAGCTCTCTAGAACATCAAGACTAACCTCACAGACCAACACATGTCTTTTTTACGCACTTTGTCCTCACTCGTGTGCACCTGGGAAGGACTTCCCGGTCGGTCACCCATCGCTCCAGGCCAAGCACGCTTAACCTCGGAGTTCTTTTCCGGAAGCTGTACGCAAAAGTGCATATGCTCCTTTATATACGGCCTTTCCTTACCGAAAAGAAATGGTGCCCGTGCAAAATTCCGACCTTTGTAAAAGAGATGTAAATGAGGTACAGCCAAAGCAAGCAACTTGACTGCTAAATCTTTCTAACTTCGAAGCCAAAATTAAACGAAATGTATGGTGAAAATCGGTGCGTTATCAAATGACAATGTCAAAACTTTGTGTATGAAAAGAAGCCTGAACCTTAAAACACTGAAATACACGCTAAGCGATCCGCTAAAATATTACGTGAGATCAGATCAGCACGTTTTGCAAATGAAAAAAAAAGAGTCATTTGCATTTCCAAAAGACACCAGCTTAAAACAAGCTCGATACATGAGACAAGTGATTATTTAATTGACAACAGCTTCACTCAGAAACCAGTAATCAGTCCTTCTCACAGGCCATCCGCTCTCAGAAAGGTGACACCAAATTTGTTCAGTCCCTACGCGACCACAACTGACCGACATAAGGTCTGATCGCCGACGCACTAATCAGTTATTAGTGTGATGGAAAAGGATCTTTTTGGGCCAGTCACGTAATCACCCAGTCCCCAATTATTTGAGCTTCATTTCACCATCAAACAACATTCCATCGTACCCAAGTCGCATTCTGAGAGGTATAGAAGTAAATTAAGTTTTCAAGGCCGATCTTTCTTGAACATTGTTTACGAAAGATCAAACGAGGAATGAGCAATTTCTGACAATTTTCAATGAAATGAATAATGAGATAGACGGGAGAGATTTCCCATGTAAGTACCATACATGAACCTATGAAAGTAGAACGATCACTTAACCTTAAGAAATGTCAAGCCTCTGTAACCAGGACTTTCATGGCAGTACCATATCTGATCGACAACTGTAACCTGGAGCAGCATGTGAAGCAGCTCACCTGTTCAAGAAAGCCCTATTATCCTGCATGGGATGCCTGGGTTTTCATCCATGCACAGGATAAAAATGCAGTCGAGCAAGGCCAGTCCTGCACCAATTGTCAAAGACATCAACAACTTTAGAATGCGACACGCGAGTTGGCGTCAATCTAAAGACATCCTCCGCCTCAGGTCTTAGCTGAATAGGGTTCCTACAAAGAAATCTTTGACATTCTGTCCTACTAAATGAACAGTTCCTAGACATTCAGCAGTGCAACCTTGAGAAAGCCAAAAACAAGGGATCGTGCCTTTCATGTAGACCCTGGTCACACAGATGAACGCTTGGCTTTCGGCTGTCACCTATGAAAGGCTGAAAGATATGTAACAAATGGACGAACCTATGATTCATCACTCAGGTCTAAGATATTAGGTGGATAGGATGTGCATAAATGATCATAAAGAGCCAAACACCAGAAAAAAAAAACATTTACTGGAAATACTAGATGCAGATGCTTCTTCACAGAAAAAATTTCCATTCTTAAACCAGCATCATGGGGCCCATAAAACCAGGTTCAGCTAAACATACTGATGTAACAGTCACAACTAATACAAAAGGGGTGATCTACATAGATCCTGTCATTTCGGAAAGTGAGGATTGAGCAGGCCAGAGATTTCAAGAAATCCAACACGGTCACGTCCTCCAAAAATCTTCTTGAGCTTCTCGTCGCAGACTATTATCTTCTTGTTATTTGGATCCTAGTAGAAAAAACAAATTGATTTAGCAATACTTTTTATAAGGTTATACCATTGAGATATTATGTGCTACAAGAAGAAAGCAACACAATGTCATTTGAAAATAACAGGGCCGCAGTCTATTAGTAACAACATATGCATAAAAAAGAACCAGTCAGTCAATTATGTCAGTGACCATTGTACAACACTGCAGAAAGCTGTCTTGCAGGAGATTAAAATTCAGTGTCCAAAAAATTAATTTGACCTCATGATTCAAAAAGTAGTAGAGGCCATAGAACTTCAGAGAAAAGATGATGGATGGATGCATAAAACAGAATGTCCAGGTATTATTGTTTACTAAACAAAAGAAAGTTATCATTGTGGTCCATAAAGCTTCCCTGCAGGACATTTTCAATTATCGTCTGGTCATAAATTAAATATCTGAAGGGGCATCCTTGAAATTTTCACAACCCATATGGTCACTGGTCAAAGGGCTGGATGGTTCTTGAAAACTGAATAAGCCTTAGGCCTGTTTGGCACTTCTTATGCTTGTTGCTAAAGCAGCTTATTCAAAAAGCTGGTGAAAAGCATCTTCTGCCCATTGCTTCCATTTAACTCATTCCAAGAATCTTCTTAACTAGTAAGCTTCTCCAAATTCCTAGTGTTTATAACAGCTTCTGCTTGTTTCCGAAAATCTGACAAATAAGCTGGGCCAAACAGGGCCTTTTCGCAGTATATGTTTGCAGATAATAGAGAAGATCCAGCACGGTCCTATATGCTACAGGCAGAATGGTGTTTACTTCCACATCCCTCTATATTTAGTAAGCTTACCTCGCCACACTACACCGCTAATTGGTACAAACAGAGTGCATGCCTCAGACAAACAGACCTTTGAGTTGCACTCAAACAATTTCATGAGGACACTGGCTACTGAGCTAACCCTGACTAATGTTTAAGGCCTAAAGTCCAAAACTTCACATGAACTGTGTAAAACAAACTGGTACAAGACATGATCAGATACTACAGAAACGTCACAGGCTTCAAACCACAATGTGGCCCAGGGAAGAGCGTGGCCGCTACCCATTACACCCAGTCCTAACTTATTACACAAGCTGGCCACAGATGAAATTACCACCTCCTAATCCATGGATGAGACAAGTCTCGCAACACAAAACCAGAATTTTCATCAATCAAAGTACCTAAATTGAAATTTATACAGGCACCTCCATCCAAAACACGAATGCAACCAGGGTAATTCACATGTGAATACGTTTACACAGGCAGGAAGCGTGGCCATGCCCGTTCCCCATTACAATCCCCTCTCCCACTTGGCCACTTACCATGCAATGTGGATAGAAATGACATCACTATGATTCCTCTTCATTTCACAAATGTGGAGCACAAAACATCACACCCACGCGCTGTAATTTCCATCCTCAAATTACCACAACTACCAGCTCAATTAAAAAAACACTAGAATTAACGCATTACAGATGCACTGAGTTGATAATACTAAGGGACGGGGTAGCCATTCACCTGCAGGTTGTTCCCCTTGATGTGCGCCCAGACGAGCTTGATCGCCTCGGTCCTGGGCAGCTCCTCCGCGCCGCCGACGAACTCCCGCAGCTCGGCCGAGATCGGCTTCGGCTTGGTGATCCCGCTCGCCGCCCTCTTCTTCCCCTTCCCCTTTCCCTCCGTCGCCGCCTCGGCCCTCACCGCCACCGCCCTCACCCGCATCGCCGCCGCGGCCCCCCACGTCCGGACCGAGACCATGGACAGCGGCGCCGCTCTCCATCGCGGCGCCGAGGGACAGGACAGGAACTCGCCGGAGTGGATGGCCGCCGGAGCCGACATCGCCGGTGCCGCTTGCTGCTGCTAGGGTTTATGCACAAGCGTGGGTTTGGGGATAAGGCGTGGTGGTGGTGTTCGTCGCCGCGGTTGGGCGACGGGAGGATGAGGCGCGGGGAAGACAAGTAGGCCGAGTGGGCGTGCGCGAGCCGTCCGATGGCCGAGGAGGGGGCATCGGACGGATGAGATCGGCGCGAGCCCTCGCGTTTTTGAAAATGGGAAAAACCTTATCCGCTTTTCCGTTTCTCCCCGGGAGGCAACGGTAACGGCGTACCGGTGGATAATAAACCTGCGGGGGACCTACCTTTTTTTATTTGAGGAGATCGGGGGACCTACCTGTCATTGAGGTGTTTCACTTGCGTGGTGCTGGGCCCGGCCCAAAGCAGCGGGTCACGTGTTTGAAGCCCAAGTTGGAAGCTTAGCCCGGTTCGGCCCGTTGAGTCGCTGACGTCACTTGTCTTCACCACCGGAGTGAAGCGCCGCTGTGTTGCTTTCCCCTTCGGCGTTCTCCCATCCATCCCCATCCGAGGGCACGGGCGTCGAACAGAAACACCCCCAAACAGAATGTCCAGTGCAGGTACTTATTGTTTACTAAACAAAAGAAAGTTATTGTTGTGGTCCATAAAGCTGCTCTGCAGGACATTTTTAATTATTGGTGTGGCCATAAATTAAATATCTGAAGGGGCATCCTTGAAATTTTCACAACCCATGTGGTCATTGGTCCAAAGGCTGGATTGTTATTGAAACTGAATAAGCCTTAGGCCTGTTTGGCACTTCTTATGCTTGTCGCTAAAGCAGCTTATTCAAAAAGCTGGTGAAAAGCATCTTCTGCCCATTGCTGCCTTTTAACTCATTCCAAGAATCTTATTAACCAGTAAGCTTCTGCAAAACCTAGTGTTTATGACAGCTTGATAAATACGCTGTGCCAAACAGGGCATTCGCAGTATATCTTTGCAGATAATAGAGAAGATCCAACACAGTTCTACTTCCACATGTCCCCCTATATTTAGTAAGCTTACCTCGCCACACTACACCGCTAATTTGTACAAACAGAGTGCATGCCTCAGACAAACTGACCTTTGAGTTGCTTTCAAACAATTTCATGAGGACCCTGGCTACTGAGCTAACCCTGACTAACGTTTAAGGCCTAAAGTCCAAAACTTCACACGAACTGTGTAAAAAAAAACTGGTACAAGACATGATCAGATACTACAGAAACCCCACAGGCTTCAAAAACACAATGTGGTCCAGGGACGAGCGTGGCCACTACCAATTACACCTAGTCCTACCTTACTACACAAGCTGACCTCAAACATCATTACCACCTCCTCCTAGCTATCCTCCTAATCCATGGTTGAGACAAGAATCGCAACAAAAAACCAGATTTTTCATCAATCGAAGTACTTAAATTGAAATTTCTACAGAGAAAACTTTAAGCACCTCCATCCAAGACACGAATGTGACCAGGGTAATTTACATGTGAATATGTTTGCACACGGCAAGATGCGTGGCCATGCCCATTCCCCATCACAATCCCCTCTCCCACTTGGCCACTTACCATGCAGTGTGGACAGAAATGACATCACTATGCTTCCTCCTCATTTCACAAATGTGGAGCACAAAACATCACAATCATGCGCTGTAATTTCCATCCTCAAGTCACCACAACTACCAGCTCAATTTTTTTTAACACTAAACTAACGCATTACAGATGCACTGAGCTGAGAAAATAAAGGGGTGGTACAGCCATTCACCTGCAGGTTGTTCCCCTTGATGTGCGCCCAGACGAGCTTGATCGCCTCGGTTCTGGGCAGCTCCTCGGCTCCGCCAACGAACTCCCTCAGCTCGGCCGAGATCGGCTTCGGTTTGGTGATCCCGCTGGCCGCCTTCTTCTTCCCCTTCCCCTTTCCCGCCGCATCCTCCGCCTCCGCCCGCACCGCCACCGCCCGCACACGCATCGCCGCCGCCCCCCACGTCCGGACCGAAACCATGGACGGCGGCGCCGCTCTCCGTCGCGGCGCCGCGGGACAGGACAGGAACTCGCCGGAGCGGATGGCCGCCGGAGCCGACATCGCCGGTGCGCTGCTAGGGTTTATGCACACGCGTGGGTTTGGGTTGGGGATAAGGCGCGGTGGTGGTGGTGTTCGTCGCCGCAGTTTGGCGACGGGAGGATGAGGCGCGGGGAAGACAAGTAGGCCGGGTGAGCGTGCGTGAGCCGTCCGATGGCCGAGGCGGGGGCATCGAACGGCTGGGATCGACGCGTGCCCTCGCGTTTTTTGAAAACGAAAAACCTTATCCGCTTTTCCGTTTGTCCGTGGGAGGCAACGGTAACGGCGGGCAAGCGGATAAACCGGCGCGGGACCCACCTGTCCGCGGGGTGTTGCATTCCATTTGCGTGATGCTGGGCCCGGCCCGAAGTGGCAGGTCGCGTGCATGAAGCCCAAGTTGAAACTTAGCACCGTTCGGCCCGTTAAGTTGCTGACGTCACCTCGTCTTCACTTCCCCACCGGAGTGAAGCGCTGTTGCTTTCCCGGCGTCTCTCTCGTCTATCCCCACACGACGGCACCGGCGTTGAACCGGAGGGAGTAAGCCATGGTCCTCAGCACCTTCACAGGACCAGGGATTGGGCTCGGTGAGCGACTTTCCGGCTTTGATTCTCCGTTCCCCTCGCGTCAAGATCGGATCTTGATGTCGTTCTGGGCTTGTAGACGCTCGCTCCTTGCTATTTTTTCTTGAATTCCTTTCGATTCGGTGCAGGTTTCGGCGTCGGCTGCGGCTTCGGCGTCGGGTGGGGGTTCGGAGGTGAGATGACACTCGTTCATCAGTTAAATGTCCTTTCTCAGGGGAGGATTAGTTTGCTAAAGCTTTGAAGTTGTAGGCGTGGGGTGAGAATTAAGAATATTGTATTGGCACCCTCAAGGCCCTCTTTTCGGGGATTTGTAGATGAGTGATCTGGTTGCGGTGCTCTTTACTGGAGTTGCTTCAGTTCATTCCAAGACTCGCGAGTATCCTCATCTAGCAATGGCTCATAGAGTATGTGATTAGCGATTACTTCAGAAAAAATATTTCTTGGTTTGTGCTGGTATGCGAACAACTTAGTTTATTCCTGTTTGGGTAACCAGCGACATATAAGTGGTACAGATTGGTTCCGGACACTTACACATGGGTAGTATACTGCCACGACTCATTAATGAACTACTGAGCAGTTGCGAAGTAATGTGAAACCAGTTCCTCAGAAAAACATGCTTTTACGACGAAAAAATTTTAGACTGCTTTGATGATGGAGCCGTATCTTGACTGAGCTGCTATCACATCTTCCCAAATTCTGGAAGTGGTGGAACGTACGGAACCACATATTGGATCACTCCAGTGCAGCACGCTTGAAATGCTCTATTCTTTAATGCAAGATGGTAGAGATTTCGGTTACTGGCTTCTGCATTAGTAGCTGTTTTTCCCCCCCTGTAGGTCGTTGTTAATGCCCATTCATGGTCAGAAAATAACACGCTTTTGGTTCATTTTCTCTCACAGGAATGCCTCTGAACGTGTTTGGCCTGGGCATCGGTACCAATTCTAAGCTTATCAATTACTAATATGGATCTACCTCACATTTAGTTAATTATTGATGGACTAAATTGTTTTGTTAATAGGTGGGGGGTGTGGAGTTGGTCTTGGGCTAGGATGGGGCTTCGGCAATGCTTATGGTTGTCAGTATCGATCTTCAAGAGTACAATTTCAGGGCATTGAATTCCAGAAGAAGCCTGAAGGGGGTGGAGAACCCAAGCTTGTGTCACCAGAACTTGCTGAAAAGTCTCGTCCTTATGGCTAGTATGCCAGCAACCCTGTAATGCACAGACGACATGTTCCATGTGTCCCCTGAATTGCACTTAAGTTAAATACCTGCATTTTCTTTTGTAGCAGTGTTGTGCTACACTTATTTTCATTTCTTTTGTAATCAGAATTATGGTAATGGATTGGATTTGTTACATGGTGAATGACCCTGACCTTAGGCCTACATACTGTTCCACTTTCCTTGGTCGAATTAAATTTGCCTATGTTTGTTGTTACTTTTATGACTTTTGTGAGTAGTTCTGATCTTAATTTTATCTGAGACTTGAATATAGGCATATTATATACTGAAAACTTCATTGTTATGGCCTTTGGTGCTTTCTTCTCCCATATTAGAGACAGAAGCTTAAATATGTTTCTCACTTTCTTGCTGAGGATTAGGATAATTTTATTGCATAACTGCTTGCTCAGATGTTCCAAAGATACAATTAAGGGCAGATTTTATTTAAGTAGAACCAACATTGGTGATAAAGGAAATGCAGACATTGTTCCTGATCTGTCAGGTGGGTGCGGTGCATGCACACTGGGAATCAGAGCAACTGCTAAGGATGTCATGGTATCCAGGGACCTAGCCTGTTGGTGATTACTGCTTTACAGTGATTCCTCCTGTGCAAAAGCTCTGATACATTTAAACAAATGGATGGTCCAGGGATGTGGTGTCGCTTGTCGTGAGAGGGCTTTCTGTCTCTGCCTCCCCAGTCCTGAGCCAATATGACTGCCGGAATGAAGCTGCACCACTGGGCACATCCTCCATGATCCACTCGAAGCCCCTTGGATAGTAGATCCCAGTCCTTGGGTGTGGCACCCACACTGCTGCTTCTGCTGATCTAACATCTGCAGGCTCCAGTCGCCTTACAAGGTTAGATTTTTGTTTGTTCTTAACTTCCCTGCATATGGTAATTTAAGGAGTCACTTCAAAGAGCGTAAATGATGCAGGCTGTGCCGTTCAAGTATTTGAAGTACAGTAAGGGATCCTATCTATCATCTCTGGTAAGTCATATACTTCAAGAACATCAAGCTGTAACTAACCAACATGAACATCTTATCACTGGTTTGTCATTGCAGGTTCAGAATGCATGGCTAGTTACCGTAGAAGACCTGTTGATATTGCAAGTGCTTGGCGGCCCATCGATGCAGGCTGGAGAGAACACCGAAGTAGGTTGGTGGTTGTCTTTGGTATCAACCAGCTGTTGGCAGTTCTTACTTGCTTGGTACCATTCTCTTGCTCAGCCCTGGTATTTATACACTAGTTGTAGCCTTGCCGTGCAGTACTAGCACCATGGTTGGCTATAACTCATACACTGCACGTGTGGTCAATTATGAATGATCCAACAGGCTTATTACACAGTAAAGTTGGCTAATAGTGGGGTGTATCACTGGTCTAGTGGATTACAGATGATTTTATTCGCTGTTGCTAGTTTCTGTTTCAGCAAGTGAAGTGGGTGTCTGAACATCTGATTGGACCCCTTTGGACAAAACACCATTGGAACTGATACTCTTAGAATCTGAAGTCAGTTCTGGCCAGGTACAGTCCTTGGTTGTACTGTTGCTACTTGTGGAATCATGAGACAGCACGACTGGTGGTGCTGCCATCATTATTAGAAAAGAAGTACTTGAAACTGTACAGATGGGAACATAATTCAAATAGCAGAAAATCTATTACTTACTGATTACCGAAGTCTCCTTAAGGAATGCTATGGTCAAAATTTTTCTTTTCTTTGGGCTAAGAAAGCCATATGAACAGTGCCAAACTGTCAACTCAGTGAAATATTTTGATGAGTAGAATCCATATGCCTGTGATTTCTTGTACAGTTTTGTTGCCATGAATCCTTATGGCGGAGGTGTTTGCTTATTTGATTTCATGTGGTCTGGCGTTAGAAACACTCTGGTATACTTCTTAACCTGATCGATCTCCCTCATACAATCTATCTGGTCTTCTTCAGCAGCAGTGTGTTGCACAATAATGGAGAATGTGGGATCTGATTCTCCCCTTGCGGGGACGAATAGCTGCGGTGCAAAACTAAAGATGAAGCATTTCTATTGCTTATTGTCTCTTCTTGCTCCAAGGGTCAGCAATTATTTTTCATCGCTCCAGGCTTGACACGAGTCATAGTGAAGGTTGATACTCTAAAAAAAGAAGTAAAAAAAAGAGGGAGATAGATGTCTCATGCATCCGGGTGGTACTAGGAGATATCTGAGTGGAATAAAGCTCCTGATCTTATTGTCATTGGTTTTGATTCCTTGATTCCTCTGCTGGTCTCCATTGCTTTCAGTGGAAGGGCAGGAAGGTTGCCGTGCCAGATAGTTTGCTGCTATATACAGCAGGACAAGACTCTGAGATCTCAGTTGTTTGCTTGGCATGAATTTTTATCTTCTCACAGATTTTGGACTCATGTTTTGTGTGATTCCTCTTCCAAAAAGTGTGTTGAAAGAATCTGCCGGGGAATTTTGCATGATAGTCCCTCTAACTGGTTATAGCAGTTTTCATTACACACATTGCTAATTTTGCAAGGACATTGGACCGATGCTCTTCTTACCATTGTGAACAGGTAATTTTTGTATGTTACTAATCAATTGCTATTTTCTAAATGGATGGATATTAAGTTCTCGGTCTTTTCTTTTCTTCTTTTGGATTTGCTGCATCTTATCTGCTTTGAACATATGAGATGTTATTGCTAACTCAGCGAACCGAGTCCAGATGGCTGGTAAATTAGCAAAACAGTTTTAATATCATCATTAGGATGGAAATTATACAACCGTTAAATTTGAAGTAGAAGAGGTATTTCGATGAACTTTCCTTAGAAAATACAGTACCGACGATTGATTTATTTTCCGTCCTAGAGCAAAGGCGCAAAACAAAGTACCACCAACACTGTTTCTTTCATCACTACAATTTGCACGCCTTTGGTCACTTACATCCGTTTATACGGTGTGTTTGGGTTTTCCAGTAAACAGTGTTTGCTGCTTCACATATTTTGGCTATAAGGATGCCATGGTTGCAGATTGGTGGGAATGATCAATGACAAATGTTAGCCGTTATTGGCATAACGGTTGAGCAAAAACGAAAATGCGGAAAATGTTTTCAAATGTGATCCTAGGCTCTACTGGCATATCTAAACATTAATGCCCTCACTTTGGGTTCATGTATACATATGAAAATGTGGGTATAAAATGCTGCGAAGCACTTAGGGGCCGCGCTTCATATCCATCATGCTTCCATGCTAGTAATCAATACCTTCCACTTCAAGATAGGCCACCCTTGTTTTGTGCAACTTTCCCTGCAACCTCTCTCATGTTAGGCACGCATGCTTTTTTGCTTTACTTGCTTTGGTTATTTTGTGTGGGGCATTGTCATCCTGCAAATTTACATCAATGATGTGCACTATTTGATCTGGGAAGTTCTTTTGCACAAATTTGACAGTGCTTGTGCCTTCCACAAACATTTTATCTGTTTGTCTCTTCCCAGTTATCATTTCCAGAAGTACAGTTCCAAAGCTATAAACATCCCCGGACGTTGAGATGTGACCACAAATCGCATACTCTGAAATCATGCAGCAAATTAGTGGTGACACTACATTGGAATTGATATGCTTTTTGTAGCATTTATATACATAATCTTGTTTCTGTTACGACCAGGAGATGAGGACTAACCTGGAGCGAGATACCCAATTGTCCCTCTTAAACCAGCTGAGCCAGAACCCCCTGTTGAGAATGATGTCCAATCATTATGAAGTCACCCATATGAGCATCCATATCATCATCTAGAAGGATGTTGCTAGGCTTCAAATCACAATGAACAATTGAAGGCTGCAAGCTATTGTGCAGATAGTCCAATGCATTTGCAACATCAGTAGCTATGTTTAGCCTATGAATCAAGCTAAGATGACCAGGACCAGGAGAATGCTCATTGTGTGCCTGTGAATGTAATAACATATTCAAATTCCCTGAATTCATGAACTCGTAAACTATTGCTTTGAATTCATTTCCCATGGAATCTATGCTTGAGCAAGCGGTAAGAACACTATCAAGATTTCGGTGCCTTACTCTTCTCAAAGCTTGGCACTCAACAGCAAAAGAATGTTGTGCTCCCTGAGTTTCAAGGACTAAAACCTTCACAGCCACAATTTCTTTGAGGTGACTGATGGATCCTTTGTATACAGAACCATGTGCACCTTTACCAATCAAGTTTGATGGGGAGAAGTTTTCAGTAGCTTTGGCAAGATCCATGTACGATACTTGTGGCAAGTGCTTATCAAGAACATTGGGCATGCTACTAGGATTAGTATTTTGTATCCTTTTTGTTCTTCGAAATAGAAGCAAAGTGATAATCAGTACCAAAACTAGCATTGGGCATGCTCCTAGGATCAGCATTTTGAGTGAGTGTGATAGTCTTCTCTTCCTGGAAGGCACAACAGGACACGACGGCAACTGGAGCTCCGGCACTCCTCCACAAAGGTTATTGTTTCCAGCCAATGTGAGGGCAGTGGCATTTGTGAAGACTCAAGTTCTTGGGATCTCACCTTCTAGATTGTTGTAAGACAGATCTAACTGCTGCAGAGACTGAAGACTGCCAAGGAAACCTGGAATGGGTCCTAATAAGGTATTTCTCCCAGGAAGTAGTTATTGTCCATCACAACAGCCTTAAGTGATTCACTATTACCAAGTGTCTGGTAGTTTTCCATATATCTTGTTTGAGGAGATATCTATCTCTAGGAGCTGATTGGCATTACCAATTTCCAGAGGGAGTACTCCATGTAAATAATTGCATGATAAGTTGAAAGAGGTCAGTGAAGGAAGGTCAAACAGGTCATCCGGAATGCTACCGTGAAGATGACTATCTGAAATATCCAAGGTCTGCAAATGCTGAAGTTCTCAATAGTTACTGGTACAAACCCTTCGAATTTATTTGATTCTAATGCCAAGTACCAAAGTTGAGAAAGATTGTCAAGACATGGTGGAACTGGCCCAACAAATCTGTTATTTTCCAAGAATAATTTCTCCATGTTTTTGAAACGCTCTACCCATTCTGTTACCGTGCCATCAAAATTGTTGGAATCTAGTCCCAGGCTAGTGAGGCCTTCTGAAATAACGCAAGAACATTCAGAAAGCTGCAGTTTGCCAAGGCGTCCATAAACATCCAACTCTGTTTGTCATTTGCTATAATGTTATTGTATTCAAGGTTTACGATGAGAGTTCACCTAGAGCTCCAAGAGTTGTCAGCACATGACCGATGAAAGAATTGAATGAGATCAAGATCCACAAAGGTGAGAAGCATTGGACAGCGAAGATGGGATCGATCCTCTTATATTATTATAATCCAGATAGAGCCTTTGCAAATTGTAAAGAGTTGTGCGAAGATCCGATGGCATGTATGGCATGCTTAAGTAATTGCTTTCCAGGGACATTATTTCCAGGGAAGAGAGATTGAAGATGCTTTGTGGAATCGGTCCTGAGTGATTGTTTCTACCCAGGGCCAGCAATGTCATTGTCAACTGATGCAGTCGACCCAGTTCCACTGGTATCCTTCCCTCAAGTTGATTTTCTGTGGTTATAAGCTCTCTTGGGATGTTGCCGAGCGAAAATGGATTCCTCCAGTGAGGTTGTTCCTCGACAGGTCTAGTAGTGAGGTTGTTCCTCGACAGGTCTAGTGAGGCAGGCTTTGACAACGAAGCAACTTAGGGGATTTCTCCTGCCAGTTGGTTCCAGGATAGGTTCACAGTCCTTTAGGCTTGTGCAGTTGGCTAGTTCATTGGGAATTCGTCACCCTGTTTGTTTGGCTGCTTTGCAGCTGCTGTTTTAGTTATTTCTTCTGCAGCCGCTACAGTGTTTCTGCAGTCGTTATAGTGTTCGCAGTTATTTTCCTGCAGCCGCAACCGCAGCTGCAGCCTGCCAAACAGGCTGCTTGTAACGAGTTGTTCGCCAACATCAGGAACTTTGAGTTGGCGCAAGTGGCCCAAGCTTCTCCATAAAGGACATTTTGTGACAAGTTGAGTGCTGTAAGGAATGTGGGAACTGGAAAGAAAATGTGAAACCAACAAGTTTGTGAGTGAAGGAAATTTGTAATATCGGTTTTCACTATCTGGTCGGTTTTCGTATACTAGTTCCACTTTGTACTGAAAGCACAAATACTTATTTTCATATGGTTCCAGTCTTGGCTTGTACTAATTTGAAGCTCACGTCACATGGTTTGAGGTGGCATCTAGAGGCTGATTAGTGTAGAATGCAAACGTGACGGGACAGAACCTGTTTGTTGCTTCGTCAGACGAACAGAATCAAAGACGTTGAGATCACGGACCAACGTATTTTCTCCAACAAAAAAAAGGACATCCTGCTTTTTAAAAACAGGCCTTCCCTTCCAACTTTAGAGGAGAGAGAGAGAGAGAGTCACTGAAGCGTGGGGCCACGCCACCTGCTTTCCCCTCCATTCGCTCCAAACCCTCTAAACCCCGCAAGCACCGCGCGGCCAAGAAAACAAATCACCCGCCGCCGCCGCCATGGCCACGGCCGGAGCCCTGCACGCCGGCGGCCGCCTCCTCGTCCCGCTCCGCCACAGCCCCGCGCCCACCCCCTGGTCTCAGTCCTCCCACGGTGGCGCCCTCTCGCCTCGCGGGCCCCACCTTCGTGCCCCCGAGCAGGAAGGCCGGCGCAGTGGGGGCCGGGCCGGGCGCGGGCGCCGGCGTCATCGGGTGGTACCTCGGCCTCATCGACACGCGGCCCGTGCTGACCAAGGGCGTCACTGCCGCCGCCATCTTCACCGTCGCGGACCTCACCTCCCAGGTACGGACCTTCTCACCTCTGCCCGATCACACTTAAAAACACGATCTTTTTCTTTCCCCGTTTCGTGGGAACAGGGGCATGGCTAATCGCAAATGATCCATCGATTTCGATTTGTGCGGTGCTCTTACTTAGCGCTAATCTAGCGTTTTCAGAAGTTAATTTCAATGCGAGCTGTACTTTCGTCGGTAGAATGCAATGTGGTAAATTCATAGCACGGTTTATGATGTTGGTCTGTTGTTCATTAAATAAAAGCCTGTGCGTTTGATGCTTGCTAGTGTGTTTGAAGCGTTTCATGAATTAGATGGCGATGCTGCTTACATTCGGGAAAAAAGATTGTAGTTTCGGGTGGAGGTTCAAACCATCAGTCTGGGAAGAAATCTGGTGATCCTACTAGACGCTGGAAATAGGGTGCCCAGCTACTAAGTATGGATGATAGAATTGCTTGCTGAAAATGTAACTGCCAGCTTTAGTTGCTGGTTGAAAACGTAAATGCCAACTCGGTGGCTGGTGCACTGGTTGGCTGTTTCAATTGATGTCATAGTTATGTCAGTGAAACCCCTTGTGAGTTGTAATAGTTTTTGTGTTAATTTGAGCACTTCGGCTTTGTTCAGTACCATTAATAGGATTCGATACCCATCCTCCTTGCCATAACTATACTGAGTTTGAGTCTGTAAGAAATTACAGACTTAGACTATATGGTAACATCGTGTCACAGTCTGAAAGTCTGTCTTTGAATCTTTGTTTACATGGCTGCTAAGTAGACAGCCATTGAAATATTTTGTCAAACTGGTCAACAGTTTATGTATTCCATCTCTGAACGCATAGCTAGGATGTATTCTGTAAATATGACATTGTTTATCTTCTCTGAACTATGTATGAAAGTGGCAATAGGATTTCTTTTGCAACTGAGAGTCTCGTGTTCCTATGTTCTATCATATTTAGTTTGATCATTTTAATCTTAGTATTCCTTTCCTGAGATTTCTTGCTGCTGTGCATATTGGCTTTTGTTTTAATACTTACGATCGGATGCTGTTTCTCACACGATTTCTTTTGGTTCGCTATTGCCTTGTCAGATGCTCACATTTGGTCCTGAGGATTCACTTGACTTGCTTCGGACCCTTCGTATGGCTAGTTACGGATTGCTGATCTCAGGACCTACCCTGCATTTTTGGTTCAATTTCGTCTCAAAAGTGTTCCCAAAAAAGGATGTACTGAACACGTTCAAGAAGATGTTTCTAGGGCAAGCAGTTTATGGACCAATTATTAACTCAGTTTTCTTCTCTTACAATGCGGCATTACAAGGTATTATAGCTGATATCCCACTATGTTTCGTTGGGATAGTCTAAAATGATTTTCGGGCTCTGCTTCTGGTATTAATTTATTTCCACTTTGCACAAAAACATTTGCTGAATTTCAGTTTGTCTCTTGGGATTTGCATCTCTTACCCTGTCTTGGCAATGATACCTCATTAACTCTGCCTTTTCTATTTCATATGCTGATCATTGCTCTGCTTCGATGATGCTGTAATCTAAGCGGTTCTGCAAGTATGACATTATTGATCCACTGTTTTATCCGTGTATGCTTTTTTTTTTTGTTATTACAAGCGAAGTCAAGTGAAATATATTCAAATTGTTAAAGAGTCCTTTCCTGCTCGAAAGAAAAGAAAAATATTCCACAAGACATGAATATATCTTTTTTCCCATTATCTTGTTACAGAAGTGTGCAGCATTGAAAATAGCACACCACTGAACCAGTGGTTGCTTAAATATGTGTTTGTAAGATGCTACTATTAATGTCTTGGGAACAAACTACTGAGACTGCACATGTAAGCATTAATTGTTCTGTTTACAGCAAGAAAGATATCCAGTTGTAAGTAGGCTTGCACTTCTGTGAATATGAACTACTTTCATATATCAGTATGACTTGATTGGGAAATGATCGTGCGGAAGCATTTATGTTAGTATATTTTGATCTGATCTGACTCATGATTTGTTTACACAAGTATTTTATAGCTATTTCGTATATCAAACTTAGTAGACCATTGACTAAAGGCTCAAACTTAATACGCAACTTCATCATTTATAACTCATGTTTTATAGTGCAAAACTTACTATGACCTTGAAGATGAAACTTCTCGCGTTTCCGCGCCCTTCTATTTCAATTCCAACCTTTAGCTGGTCTTTGCATGCCTTCAATATGCAGCTCAATGTGCGCTGATATTTTGTTTATCTAGTTGATGCAGCCAAAGTTATGACTATGCAGGGTATGCTAAATACAAATATGATGATAGTATAACCAATATTTGGCAACTAAGTGTACTGATGCTTCTATATGAAAACTGGAGTTGTCGTGACTTTCTGTGAATTAAAGTTGCCAATTAAGTGTATTGATGCATCTGTATGAAAATTGGAGTCTGTATTTGTTGAGCCTGTGTTGATTCATGTTGATCTTAGCAGTGTTAACTAGTTTGATGTATTTGTTTCTTACCTAAAGAAACTAGGCTGCTAAGTTGGTCTGTGGCCAATCCAGTCACCAACTTTCTTTGATATGCTTTTGTCTGATATAAATATTCCGTTGTATATAGCTCATAGTCATAACAAGTGAGTTTTGGTGAACTCATTAACGTATGGCCTCATGGACCACAGTAGTACTGGTCCCAGGATAAAGTTACATGTAATAAACATTTATGCCTACCTTGTACTGTTGAGCATGATAGGAGAAACTGTATTTGACATGCCATACATCCTTCCCACTATCTTTGGCACTCAGAAACCTATGTGGTGCTAATTATTTTGGTAAGCAATATCATAATTGCTTTTATGGCATCTTTTATTTGGTTTACAGGTGAGACTGCCCCTGAGATAATTGCGAGATTGAAGAGGGATTTAGTTCCGACCATCAAAAGTGGGCTCATATATTGGCCACTTTGTGACTTCATTACTTTCAAGTTTGTTCCGGTTCATTTACAGGTAATTAAGTCTCTGGTGTATTCGGCCTGATTGGGTTTAACATTCATTTGGCAGCACTTCTGATCTGAAGGGTTTTTTTTTTCAGCCGCTAGTGAGCAATTCCTTCTCATTTCTTTGGACCATCTACATAACATACATGGCCAGCTTAAAGAAAGCAGATGTGGAGGTGGCCTTGACTTCCTAGTTGTTGTCATATTGCGTGATACGGCTGTTCCTGTCAATTATTTCGTCAGGCGGTCGTCATGGATGTCTCCTGGAATTATGGTATTATCTGTCGTTTTGTACCGACAATGGAAGGCTAAAGATGGATTACTTTCTACGCATCGATCACGTTTAGTTAGGGTATATAGTGCCCACAGGGCTTCTACATGCGTACCCTCTTGGCTAATACAGTTGTCTGGTGGATATAAGTTATACTAGACATCTATGTATCCAAGCTCAATTTTAGGCTCAGTGTAAGGTGAATTTAACCAAATTATCTGTACCTATTTACAGAGATGTAAGGTGACTTGTTCTTCCTTTGCAAAGGAGACCAGACAAGATTTATTCTTGAGATCATTACATGTCACGCAACTTTTACAGATACTTCTGTAAATCCTCTTTGTTTAGTGGAATATTTCATTAATACTGCTGGAATCTTTCTATTTCTCTTGGATTCTTTTGATATTCTCAGAAATGCTTGATTACCTTCTTTTAAGTTCGTTCCTCCAATTGCAATGAATTAGCTAAACTATACATACATACAGCAATGTATTTGCTTTTGTTTGAACTTTTTGAGTCATTTAGACATTGTCATGCCAACCCTAGCTATGCCATCATGCCATCTTGAGACTTAAACATTGGTAGAGCCAAGGAGATTGCATGACCTGATCATCATGCCTATTGCTCTCATTCTGAAACCTTAGAGTTACATTCGAGTCGGGCACAAACCGTCGCCCAGATTCTGATTCTGCAGAAGTTGAAGATGACATTGTTGCTTCGGAGTCTGAATTGGTAGGCTTCTCTTGCTTGACAACCCCAGTTGCTAGTGTCAGTTCCAGGTCAAAATCTTCAAACATAGCTGCCTTCTCGCCTGAGTTACCATGCCATTGTTGATGATCCATTTTTACCGCAGATCTGGCAAAAGCATCATGAGTTGCTTGGCTATGGTGGTTCATCTCCGTAAGCTGCATCTGCATCATCAGTTGCTTCTGAACCCGGTAGACACGGTGCAGCTCGTGAACCTGAAGGATCATAGCACTAAGCATTAATAAAATTGTTCCTGCTACTGAGCAAGCATTTGGTTGGTGACCTGCTTTACCTGTTGTCTGAATGTCTGTTCTTGCCTCAGCATGGCAACCTTGATGTGTTCCTTCTCCATCTCTGTCCACTCCTGACCTATGATCAGCTTTGGCCTGCCTCTAACCTGTTTCATCAGAGCGTGACAGATGAGTTGTAGTGGTTGCTTCCATCACAACTAACAGAAATGGACGCGAGATGATATGATATATGTATTGCAATTACTGAAGCTTTGAGCAAGGGAATGGTGAACAAGTTCTGGTCGCAAGATCTTGTTCATGTGAGTTCTCTGAATTTATGTATTTCATCTTTAGAGAGCTCTCTTATTCATACATGGATCAGATTAATAGCCACTGGTACGGTGAGACATTTAATTAGCTACAGTTTCGTGAATGAGTATCCAAAGATATCATAGTAAATGCTGCATTGTTACGGTTGTATTCAATCTAAGGTTTCAATTGGCAATTGTCCTATGTTCTTGTACACCTGCAAGTGCACAGGTCTGAAACAACGAAAATTAAGATCAGGCTCGAATGGCTAGCGGCAAGTTTTGGAAAGCAAATAGCTTTCATGCTGGCTGTGGACTCATGCAATAATTTATTTTTATCACAGTACTAATGAACCTGGACAGCAGTTGAGGAGCAATCTAATAGGACTGATCTGAGATGGAATTTCAAGGTTAGGCTGGTTATGGATCTTATATTGTGCTGTTAATCCCTTGTGTTCTGCCTGCCTGCACTTTATGCAGGTAATCTTGTCTCCCACTAACAGAATTAATGATACATAAACAGAAATTTCGCTCCACATCTTTATGCCCAAAATTAGAAAAGAAACCCCCTTAAACTGTACAAATGAATGATTCATGTAGACAGAATTCTGGAACAAATAAGTGCAGATGATGCACCATAATTCTTGAACAGTAAATTACGAGCACAAAGAAAACTGAAGAAACTGGTTTCAAAACTTTCAGAACTGTTGTCATGAAAGCTGAAGAGCAGTTATTCGAAAAACAAGATCATGAGAGAACAAAGAGCAAGTAAAGATCACAGGGCTCTGTGCTCACCTCTGCCTCAGAATTCGCACTGCTGATACCTCTGAAGATGGAAAGGACCTCTCACAAGAAGTCTCCTGGTAGTACTGCTTCCTGGCCAAAGGCAAAACTTTTGGTGCTGCTATGAAACAAGAGCAGCAAGGTTGGTATGTATCAAATCTGGTGAGGCAGGGAGGGAGGGGGAGGCGATTTAAGATTCTCTCCTGTCATTAGTTTTACTGTCACGGTGGGGCCCCGTGGGCGTGCCAAACAAATCCATGTCACTTAGGCCAATGGAGTTCATACGTGATAAAGGCCCCAAAGATGCTCCTATGTAGTGCCAAGAAAAGGATAGGGCCAAGATAAGAAGCCCCAGCTATTATATTCTTGCTTGTAACACTGAAATTCTTAAGCACCCCAAACCGATGCCACGTTTAGGGAGTTTGTTTGCTATTCTTTTATCCCCCAAATAACTCCGTGTTGCATCTGTTTATGGATCTGTGCCAGTCGTTGTATTTAAGATTTCTTTTTCAGTGGTCTATGCAGATGTTGGTGCTCTCCATTGGGTTGTGTAGCTATGCTGTTTTTCAATGTTCTTTCTGGATCATCCCCTCAGAAGGATCACTGAACAGACAACTAGGCATGCGATGTTTTAGATCTCATACTCACATGTTCGTTGGATTAAGATTATCATCACCACTTGTGCCCAATAATATATGCACTTACATTACTGTCAGCCGAAGTCAGAACATCTACGTTAGTATCACATGAAAAAGTATTATAAAGGAAGCCCTACGGATCACGGCGACAACATCAGGAATGTAAGGACAACAACCTTACCGCTTTTTACCAGGTTATGTATTTTCTTACAGTGGTATATGTATAAAGACTGTACCTGCAGGCTTTACTCTTATCTGAACCCAGCAAAACTAGATCCAGCTAGCAGTCAATCCTGATCAGATTCAGAATTGAAGTTGGATCTTGTGTTGGCTTGATATGCAGCCTCAAGATTTGGCAATGTGATTGGGTGGTGAGTTATGTGGAGTGGTTGGTAACAATAACATGCATGTGTTGGTCCCCCCACGCTGGCCACGCACGCCACACACTCAGATATGTGAGGCATGCAACTGCTCATTCTCACTGGGGACTTGTTCTCACTCATGCCCAGGGATTTGGACAAGTGAGAAGGACCTGAAAAATCCAGAGCTGTATGATTAGTTCCAGACCATGGTGTCAGCCCTGTCATTTTCCATCTCATTGCCATCAGATGCAGGTCCCTGTCACCTCTCTACCCAAGGATTAGCTGGATCTGATAGATGTTGTTAGACTTGACCTCTGGGTAAGAGGATGTGTGATTTTGTTTGATGCTACGGGCACAGTATTTTTGTTGCCTGAATTATTGGAAGCACTGTTCTATGTTTCGTAGTTGCTGCACTTGGTACATCCTCCATGTGAATTAATTTGCGGAGGAAGATAAAAGACTAGTTGCAAAGTTACATATTCTTTAAGTGGTTTAAGTTCAGGCTTATGCTTCTCGTTCGAAAAACTGCATAAGGAGTAACTGTTTTAGTTAGTTGTTAAGTTGCCATGTGGATACCCTGTTAAAGCAGAGAACTCCACTGACGGGCATTCCGGGTGAACTGTCAGTCAATCCATTTTGCAGAGAATTTACCTTTGACAGACTTGATTATATTTCTTAAAAGAGTACGTAGCTCAATCCTCTGACACCTTTTTGTTTTGAAAGAAGTGATTCGTGGTTCCTCTAAAAGGCACCGGGAAATTGGCCACACACAACCATAGCAACTGTGAGAGGTTGGGATCATTGGGTGGGTTTAAGTTCACAAGAAATCATGGAAATGGTGTTTCAGAAAGACTTTGGAAAGTTTATGAAGATCAACATGCGTAATGATGTTTTCTTGGATTGGAAGGCTGCAGGAAAAAAAGCACGACATAATTTGGCAACTAAAATCATTTCTAGTCATCTTATAATTATGTTAAAATCCACTCGACATTGCTTTTCCCCAATGACAGGAATAAGGCCGAATCATATTGCATACGCGCATTTTAAGTAATGGGTGTGCATACACAAACCTTTGAGAATACGGTCACCAAGCTGGCAAGCTGACTATTGTACCCCATGTTATTTATCAGCTTCATATAAGAGCTGATCCATGATTGTCTGATGTCATCGTATCAGCACATAAGATGCCATGCCAGGGTAGTCTATTCCTTCTGTGCTTGTCGAAAGAAAACAAAATCTCTAGATCTACCTACCTCCAAACCCATCATCTTATAAGCTGTTGAGATTGCACATGGGTCCATGCATGCATGTGTGATGTCTTTCATCTCATTTTAGGAGTATTTGCAATCTTACGAAACTTAGTTATACTTTTTAAATGTGAAGGTACTGCTCCACCCACCAGGGTTCAAATCCTGGTGTCAACAATTTAGACATGTAATAGCAAATGTTTTAGCGTAGTAATTTGCAGGTATGATAATAAGGACATACTCGCGAGTGAGTGACTCGTGCTGTCTGTGTGGGTTTTCATCACCTTGTAATAAAAAGAAATGCTTATCGACAATGTTGCTTGGCCATATTTAATAATCCGATTGCTCTTGGACAATAATTGAACATTGCACATCAACTAGCATCCTAAAATAATAAATTTATTGCTGGGGTCATCTACACATTTTTGTCATATAAAGGCGCCTGGAAAGTACTTATTATCAATTTTGCAGTTATTACGTCAAATAACCTAGGATCTGATCGGTTCAATAGATTTGTGTTGCATCCAAACATTGATGATACATGATTTCTAGGACCACACTATGCATGTTCAACATCGTTAGTTAATTTCTTTCACAAGAGACTCGCAATAAGATAGTTCCTTCCAACTTTAAGCTTCAATGTAAACTCCTTTGGAAAAATTAAGAGACATGACTGAATCTACCACATTTTCGCATGAAAGGGGATGTGTTGCAGTGAACTAGTTTATTGAACCTCTTTTTCATATTTAAACCTCTACATATAATAATTTTTACATATATACAAGCTCTCGTAGAAGATTGTTTGATCAATGTGATATTACTCCTCACAGCTGTTATCTTACTATGTTCCCTTCATCTTGGTATAGGCTGAAGCTTGGCCAAACAACACCCTGACACGAGACTAATTCCAAGCAACGGGTTTCAGGAAGCTGCTGACATAACTGTACATGTTTATCTAGTACTTACACATCAATTTTGTTTACTTTTAGCAGAACATCTATTTAGTTGGCACGTGCTCTACATATTCTCGAAAACAAAACCATAGCAAAAAGGAGAATGCTGTTTCTAAGTGAAACACTACAAGGAGGCCACTTGGTGGTGGTGTAGGGAGAATCTTTTCTCCTGAAAGCTAGTATCTTGTTTTCACCTCAGATGAGGGACCCCAGACAGTGGAGCACGCCTTGCCGGTTGAGGAGGCGCACCGCCTCATCCATGCTTGATGGGGCTCCTGCTGCAATAGATTTGGGGCCAGCATGCATTTTCAAGCACCAGCATTGGTCACTCGCTGTACAGCCATTAGTGCCTAGTCCTTGGGGATAGAAAAGGGGGAATGTTAAATTCAGGTGACTGAGTTTCATCTCAAGCCTAACTAACTCAACTTGTTAGTTGTCACCAAGGTGCCAACATGTACCGAAATCTTTCTAGCATAAATAGCAACTCAGCTATTTTTCCCAAGTTAGGTTTTCTTACTGGTATTGTTTCTATGTTATTCCAAAATTATCAGGTGCATCGTCATGCATTTTTTAATATACAAAATTATTTGAAATGTTTATAAGTTTCACCCTAGAACCTCGGTATGGTATGAGCATTAGACATTCGAAATACTGTAAAACACTCTGGCGTTTCCGGTAAACAACTTGGATTGCAAGTACTTAAATAAGGCAAAAACTACCAGGCAGAGCTAGTGGAAAGAACTGCTCGTCCATTCTGCGAAGTGCAAATAAAGATTGGCCGGCAGAGAAGGAATTGTGCATGTCGCATAAAAGTTTGGTCAAAAGGACAGGCTCACAAAAGCTCGTGTTCCAGAAGCATTATCCGGTGGTCACTGTTGTTGTCTGCCTGTGCTGTCGCGCTTGAAATATTTCAGAGAAATTTCAGGCCGCATTTTCTCGGTTCCTACCAAACATTGTGCAGCGATCAAAAGCTGGGTTGAAACACGCACTGTAGCTATCAGTCTATCATGGCTTATGACTCATCTCTTATCTTTATTCGTTGGTGCTGGTGGTGCCAGTTTTGGCCGACCAATCTGCCAAATTATGTCATAACTAAGTTGAACCTGTTTGGAACATACGAGCTACCCAGAAACCAGTCTAACTTTCGTCAGAAATGGAAAAATCATATTGCTAATTAAAGATTGATATATATATATATATTAAAAGACTAATGGTTTCTTCAGTCTGCCTTGTGCTATTCAAAGGTTCAGAAAATTAGAAATGGGGTGGGTTCTCCATAAATACCTGTTGGTCTTTCTATGAGTCAACAGAGAATCCAACAATTTGTAAGAAATTAATAAGTAATTCTATATTGATCAATTGTTGATAATAATCAACTTGAATAACCCAATAAATGATTCTGAGCTGAAGAAGAGACCAAACACGAGAAGTGCCTTCATTCTCTTAAAAAAAAGTGCCTTCGTGTTAAACTGACTGATAACAGAGTCGTCATGTACACTACTGTTGCATGTTTCTCAAATGGCTTTGATACAAAGTTGAGTAGTTTTAGGGAGCTTGCATGTCTTCAAATAATGCTGTTGGTTGGCTAAATGTGAGCTACATCTCATCATATACTTCATATAATATCTAACATAGCCCTTACCCACCAAAAAAGAAAAATCTAAGATAACCCTTAACATGCCCAGCACAAAAGTGGCTTTACGCAAATGCAAAGATCACTCTGACACTAGGGGAACATCATGATTCAACAAAACCACTTCAATGATCAAGTAGAAATATTCCTCTTCAAGGCATAAAACAAACATATCATTCGTACGCCAACTTATTCTGATCCACCACCCATGATCTAACCATCCACCAACATGACCGTGCAGCAAACATGTTTGTTTATTCATCAACATTCCGTGGAAGGATCTTTGCACACAAATTAATAGTAAGGACACATAGAACTTTTCTCAAAAAGTGACTAGAATTTGCTAAATATAAATGGATCCCCCTAAAACCAATACATTCTGACCTCAAAAGCCCCTACTAAGATGGTGAGTGGAACCATTATTCTCCAATAACAACTGTGTATTCCATAAAATAAAAACAAGGCTTTTAATCCCAAGCAAGTTGGGGTAGGCTAGGAATGAAACTCACAAGAACTAGCAAGAAGAGTCAAAATAAAGGAAAATAAAGCAGAAACAAAGGAAAAAAGAACGAAGGAAAACCAGAAAGAACGCAAAAATATCAACTGCGTATCCGATCATCCCAGGAATTTGGAACACATGTTTTCGGCATGAATTTAGTTCCATGCTCTAAGTGGAACCTGACTAAGGTATACCTTAGATTTTCTTGGCATACAGAAGCAACCGTATGAACTTGGGATGTTGCCTAGATTTATCTCTCGTGTCTTCGCTATTATGTGACTACAATGAGCGTAGGCCACGCTATCAAAAAAAAAAAAAAAGAAGAAGATAGCCTAGGCCACAAAGAGAAGGATAAACATACTGACACGTACAAAGGAGTTCGCCAGAGCCATTTTTTTCAACTTGGCATGTTGAGCATGGCATGCATGGTCCCAAAGCATCAACACAGAAGACTGCACAGGCGTATGGTTGCAGTTGCAGCTGCAAACGTCTCACCACCTGATGCAACAAAGTGCATTGGATCTGATCTGAGTGCTCAAAAGGGCAACCTTTTCGTTGTGCAAAGCAAATTGAGATAGCTGGAAACTTTTCCTTGACCTAAAAATGACACTTGAACATGTTCTCTTCTGCATCATTGGCTTAAATCTCATGGCTTCAACATCACTTCATGATGCCAATTGGCCAACCCTTATATGACCCAAAAGGACACATTTACAGGAAGCTCGACACCTGCGAATCCATGATGGTTCATATGGCACGACCAATAAAAGAGAGATCGCACCTCCAATCAACACAAGAAACTCAGTTCTTGCAATGCGTCATCACGGCATACCCTATCCACCGTCCCACTCCTGATCAGATGACACAGATGAAAGACGAAAGGCAAAATTCCGATCAGATGGTACCCATAACGAAATGAATGCCGCAGCTGTTCAACTGGAAGTCAGAGGATCTGATTCCACTGATGTTGACCCTCACCAGTTAATGGCTTAGCCCCCTCGCAAAAAAAAAAGTTAATGGCTTAGCCCTTGGAGCATCATGGCACTGCTGTGCTACTGACATGGACATCTGACCAAAAGATTGGAGGTCTTAGGTAAGTACCCTAAGCAATCCTCACCCTGTTTGTCCTCAACTGTGATGAAAAACCAATCCGGTTCCAACTACTGAACTCACACTCGTCCTATCTGATCATGCATGTTACAAAACCATATTCTCAAAAGGTTAAAAGAACACTTGGCAGGTACCTTCCTGTGATATATCTACCTTGAAGGTATTATCACTATTCAACCACAGCGATGCTCAGATGTAAACTTCAATGGTTCTGAGAATAAGGTGTGCATAATTTTGGATTTTTCTTTGTACTCCTGGTTGTCATGAAAAAGAGGTACAAAACCCCGGTGTAACCATGAAAGATTGTGTAAATGAATCAGAAGTCTCATGTCTTGAGATCCACACACATAAGGACGTGAAAGAAAACCTTCACATTCCTTTTTTTTTTCTCGGATGAAGAAATGATACAATGTTTGACACTTGCCATAGGTCACAGCATCAATATTCAAACTTTAGAAATTTGACTGGAAATGAATTTCACCCAAAAGGAATATCCAGTTACAAAATACCCAGAAGAATAGAATAATATCGAGCAGTGTCCCTTTCGATGTGAAGTCAAAATCAACATGTTTCAAAAAAACGACAGAAAAAAAGTAAAAAGGAACCACATGAATACGACTGGGGCGTTTTGTGGTGATATATAGCAGATGAAAAAAGAAAATGTCATACTAGTATATCGGTTCATCCTGTTAACCAACCAAACTTCGAAGCCAAGAGGCTTACTTGTATGGAATAATTACATAGTTTGAAGATATCAATTATCACAAGCATGGTCAAACAAGCATTAGGGAGCACGACTGCACGAGACATAATAGTGGCAGCATTTAACAATAGTATATAGTGGCTAATGCTACTTAGTACTCAAGCAAAATACTATTGCTACATAAGAAAAATGCCATCACACACTTGGCATGACCATCCACCATATCTCACCAAGCACGCGAGTGAGAACAAAAGGGCAGATATTTTTCTACGTCTGATTGGACAGACTGTTAGGCAAGTGCCAAATCAACATCACTATCACTTCAGGGAACATTGGATGGCATCACACTAACTCAAAAGAAAGAGTATCTATCAATCATTTTGCAAAAAAAAAAGAAATAAAAAAGAGCCACACGACAAGTTTCATGTCAGAATTTATCCTCCCAGAAGTTTATCACCACTTTAACAGTTGGGACCTACAAATGAAACGACTTTTGCTAAGCTTTGTACCGCAAAGCTCCCCAGTTGACCTTGAAGCCACAAAGGGAGCAATTCCGTGAAGTGAGACGGAAATTCCAACATCATTTTCGTCAACATTGGTTGATCAATTAAAGTCATTCTCATGATCATATCTAAATCAGAAAGTTATCAGTGTCCAAATCTCAAACAACTAGATTGCTTCCATAAGGGTGACATGCACAGTGAATTTTCATCTATACATGATTCATTATGTTGACCTCAAATTCAGCATATAAAGTGCATAAAAAAGAGCTATTAGAGGATGATGCGGCAATCGTAAGTAAAGTAACATGAAACATACCTAAACTTTCATTTTTTTATTTAGTAGATAAGTACGTCTGTAATCAGTAACCAGGGCCAAAGATATACGAGGTTGAATACTTGCTAGATGTCCATACAAAATCAAATATAACACCATTATTATCTTCAAAGGTGAACAACCTCCTACACTTCTCATTTGCTTCATTCCCAATGCATGTTACAATGACCATCAAGGAAGCTTTTAGTTGTTATAACATACTAACCGAAAGTCAGAGGAAAAGAACAGGGTAACAAAGCTGATTTATATCACACCAAAGCTTAACAGGTGCCAGGTTAATCTGATTCAAACAACATAAAAGAGAACTCGGTAACCACAAAGAGAACTAGGCTCGTGATGAACTTCCATCTTCTCTGCTCGTCAAATTCAATTCATCAAGCACCCGAAAAGGTGGACGTTCCCCAAACTTCAACAAATGAGCAACTTCATAGATTGGACGCAGTTCCAAAATGGCTTGAACATCCAGGTACGAGTCGCAGGCGAAACACCAGACTGACAAATCACTGCAGAATATGATATACACAATGTTTAGCATGAGTAATAAAATTATGTCCAGAATACGTAGCATAAAGATAACAATCGAATAGTGAAGAAAACATTTGACATGTCTTTTTTGTATTGCTGTAGCTAAATTCACCATTGGTTGGGGGGTGGGAGACCAACAATTTAGTTATGTAGCAAAGTTCAGAACTTCCCGATTTTTCGTAGTCTGTAAAGGATCAGTTATCTTCCTGTTTGTTAGCTAATGGCATATCAAGCCAGCAGCAAGTGATCAACTGGTTGTGCATTCATTGAGTCATTGCTTGAAACATGTCACCAGAAAATAAGCATGTGCCATGCAACCTTTAAAAAGCTAGAGACGGAAGCTGGACCAGTAAGATTATTCAGTGGTCATTAGTCTGATACTCGGATCAGCAGTCCACCTGTCGAACTGGTGAAGTTGATATACTGTATTCTTGTGTGATCAAAATATAATTTAGTCGAAGCAAGATCAAAATATAATTTACCTGAAGCTCAGAGCTAGGCAGTGACCTGCTTCTTGATAATGGCACAACATATGTCTGTTGATAAAACGACTGCACAATACATCTTTGCAGATCAAGCATAACCAGTTTTCAGCAGGGTGATGGCATCTGCATGAAAATTTCCTTGTGAAAAAAAATCATACTCGAATATCTAAAGAACCTTGTATCCAACATTTATATCTGCGGCGCCACTTGGTGCATATGCACTCATTGAAATTCATCCAAGGTGCATTCTTCAACTACCATGAGAGGCATGCAACTACAAATATTGTCATCCTTCCATGGAAATTCTGAGTTTCCCAGATCCAATACAGCGAAATGCTAACACTAAATGTCACTGTATTTATCGGCCAACGCATCTATATGGAATCAGTGCACAAACAAGCATAAAAGCACCTATGCCTGAAAAATGCTGGGACAATATCTGGTGGCATTTTATGTTTGCAAAACATTTAAGAGATCTTAAACATGCCTATCCATTTTCAACATGTCATCTATGCATACCTGACTAGTCAATAGCGAACCAATCATCAGTGAATCAACATCTCATTAGATGTTATAGCACTTCAAATAAGGTCAGCTAGGCAACCAAATTGTGGTAACATAAAATCCATGAACCTAACCATCTCCAGTCATGGAGATTAAATGTAAATTTAACAAATTGCTACCCTAGATGTGGATAAAATACATAGAGTTTTGCACATGGACAATAGATCATTATACGAAAAGATAAAACAGATAAAGTGCCACATAGTGGAAGGAAAAGAATCATCAACTGGAACTCCTGGACGTTAGTCTGAATCACCTTCATTCTTCAAGCTTACAACTTCTAGGTACACCCCAATGTAAATAACCTCTCTTAAAATACTTCTGGTACATCCAAGACTCAAGAACTAATGAAACATTCTCATCTGTATATACAACAATTTTGCACTCACCTACTGGCACAAATGATTGGATAGTTGTATGCAGTGCTAATGTACACTACAGAAGTTCTTAGCTAAACAAGCGGGAAAATGTGAGCCCTCTTCTGCACCACTCTTGACAGGCCTAGACTACTTCTTAATCATCGCTCAGTAATTATCTGAACAAAAGCTGGCCATCTGCCGGTAGTGAAAAAAAGTGGCAGGAGAACAAACAACTGCAAAGCCACCATGTTAGTGACATAAAACGCATTCCCAGGAAGGCATCAACCAACTGCAACATTTCTTTGCTCGTACATAACGGACAAAAAATCCTTCACATAATTCACTTGTTATACGGGCGCTAGCCGTGCTACAGTTTTTAGCAACCTAAATATGTTTCTCTGAACTAAAAAAAAAAACCATCATATCAAGTCACGGCTCAGTCACTACCAGTAATCACCTTGCCACAAAGTAACAGCAATTATCCCTCTGCCTGCTCAACTAATCATTTCACTGCTCTGTATTCCCAAACTAAACTGTAGGTAATTCTAGGGAGGATGAGCCGAACCTGGAGCACGGCGAGTCGGGCGGTGGCACGCGCGCGAGGTCGTCAGCCCCAGCGGCCGGCATGGAGTGGAGGTGCGGGCAGCTGGTCCGCGCCTCCACCCACCCTGACGACGAGCCGTAGAGGTCGCCCATATCTACTTCAAGCTCCAACACCTCAACCCTCTCCTCCCGTCGGCTGCTCCCGCCCGCGCCGTCCTCCTCCCTCTCCTTCCCCTGCCACAAGAACGCACGCGGCGGGACGTCAGAAAGAGGGAAAGCAGAGACGACAGGGGCATGAGGCGAGCAAGGTGAGCGCTTCGTGGAGCCCGTACCTTCCGAGACGGCGACGATCCCTCACCGCCGGCGGAGGACATGATCGGAGCGGCGACGGCGAGGCGAGGGGGCGGCGGAGC
>LAPY01000207.1:69530-80954 GCA_000970635.1 Eragrostis tef
CCGTATGATACGGTGACTAGGTCACCGTATGATACGGTGACTCTGTCGACAAACTGCTTTTTAGGGCAAACGGCTAGTTTGATGGTTGGAGACTATAAATAGTTGTTTGCCTGCTCTTTTGAGGGTCTCTTGGCCGTTGGAACAGTTGAGGGTACAGTGGGAAGCCAAGAGCAAGAAGGAACAGCATTTGAGAGGGATTTGGAGTGATCCTAGTGCTTTGTGAGAGTAACAAGTGTACATCCATAGGTCTCTAGGCTAGTGTGAGCTTGAGAGATTCAGTTTGGGCTGTTACTCTTGGTCTATGACAAGGCCTAGACCGGTTAGGTGTTGGTAGTGAGCTTGTCAAGAGGAGTGTGAAAGTCACTACATGTTTGTATACGGTCTTTGAGCTTCCCGGTCGAAAGAAGCTTCAAGAAGAGAGCGCCTTTTGGACCGTATCACGTACAGATCCTTACCTTCGGAGGAGCATCCAGAGTTGCCGACGGGACGTGCTCGTGACTTCACTCGGAGGGTGAAGTAGTGCTAAGAAGGGATCGCCATCAAGCGGAGGGAGGGGTCATGACTCCGACGGGAATGACCCAACGTGGAGTAGGGGAATGCGCCATCCTTTCGAGACCACGATAAAAATCATGAGCACCCTCTATCCCATCTCCTTTACTTAATTGCATTTATGTTTCCGCACTTATCTTTGATATCTTGCAAGTAGTATTGCTTGTTAGGGTGCCTTGTTCTCTCCGGTAAAATTGCTTGCTAGGTTGTCTTTCCTTTGTAGTAGACTTGCTTGCTAGGTGTTGTTTTACCTTGTTGTTCTTGCCTACCTAGTTAAGTAAGAAAGTCACCGAACCAAAAAAAATTTTAAATACTACCGATTCACCCCACCCCCTCTCGGTATCTCGTGATCCTTACACTCATTACATTGTAGCTTTTTTTCATCACCTTGTGCCAGGCTTATCCGAGCTATAGCATGTAGCAAACCCCGCCCTGTATTTACAACATCATATACTGTCTCGAACAGAAGAAAATCAAAGACCCTGTTGTATGTTGCAAGTGTAATCAGAAAAAAACCGAAGTAGTCTATAAATACACATAAAAAACGGTTTTATATAAATAACCCCTGGATATTGAGTGTTTGTCTACTACATAATCCTCCGATTTCAAAAAAATGTGCAAATATAATTTATATTGTTATGGTTTGTTTATCATTAGAGATACTTTAAACATGATTTATTTATTTTTATATTTGTCTAAATTTTTTGAATAAGACGAGCGGTCAAACTGATGTCCAAAAGTCAAAACGTCATCTATTTTGACATGGAGGTAGTATTTGTGTTCTTTGTTCAAAGATCTTGACGCTTCTAGCATGGATGGTAATGATCAAGAGGGAGAGAACAGTGAAGTGAACCAGGAAAAAAAAGAACAATGATGTTAATGCATATTTGAGTGGGCAATAATGGTTGATGATGATGGGCGGAGGCGATTGGAGATTTGATTCCTCAACCAAAGAGAATGGAGACTGTGACAAGGGGACTGCTACCAAGGACAAGGGCCGGGCCAACTACCCAGATGGTGGTGGTTTGGGCCAGGCATATATGTAGGCATGCTACACAACAGACTTCGTGATATCCCTCCGTTCACCTAAATGAGTGTTATGAAAGCTACGGATGATGTACTAATTTCTTAGGGTTCAATGATATGTTGCAATTTAAAGAGTCAAATACGCATTTGTTCTTAGAGATATGATGTTTAAGAAAATTATCTATAGTTTGATACATAGCTGTCTCAAATGTGATACATCAAGAGCGAATGCATTACTTGCTTCCATTGGGACACATACTCAAGTTAACAAGAGAAAGAAGCGCCAAAGAATTGAAGCAATGCTCACTCAGTAAAAGCTCTATATTTTCATCTCAAGTTATCGCAAGACCACTCAGAAAACAGGAGCCTTGAAAAAGCTAACCTCCCCATTTCATGTCCATGGCAAAAACCATGAGCGACGAATAAATCGGTAAAGTTGCAAAATTAAATGGTACTATATCCTCTCTTCAAGTTTAAAATTGAGAAGTATTCTAAATTGAGTGACATTTATAACTTTGACGTCACATTTTGTATGTTTAATTTCTTCCCAAAATTCGCATCCATTCTTTTAATAGTCATATTTCCTGAGATTTGTACAAGCCTTAATTCCTGACAGAATCAAACATATGATCACTATATATATTATATAAAAGCTTTAAGGTGTCTAACCTGGCTGCCTGGATGAGGGTGATAAGCGTGAGAGACAAGAATTCCTTCGGTTGTAGCGAGACGACAAAGCCTCCAAGAAGAACGGCCCCGGACCATGTAACAATTAATCATCACACTCAGCCCCTTGACGAGGATCAACAGGTACCCCATGAACACCGCATACCCGTTGATGACCATTACATCATCCCAGCCAGAGTCGTCATTGGCCTTCTTGCGGTCAGCCATTATTAATGATGCTCAACGCCATGAACACAATCGTCAATGGCAGTTTTGTCAGGATCGGGTAGAAGCGATCTACCAGTGTTATTGTTTGCTGTGAAAAGCACGAAGAGGATTGTCGTTGCTTTAGTTCTCTGCCTTTCTCCGGTCTCTGAATGAAACAAACCATATTAGTAGAAATTAATCATAGATTTGAGTCATGCGCTATATCATTAGAGAAAGGAAAACGCTAGCCGTATGTCAAGAAATAGCAACAGAAATACCAGGATCTATCTCACCTGTATGCAGCACGCCGGAAGGCGAGGCCTTCCTTGCTCAATGGCACAACGATACCTCTCTAGTGTCAAACGCAAATATTTCTACACTGGCTGTGCCGCGAAACGGATAAGAACAACAGCTGGGAGCCTTAAAGCAGGATGACCATTCCCCTTACCCATGCATAGAACAAAGCGAATCATAATTTTTAAGACAAAAGGCAAGCCAGCACCCCTAACCTTGGAATCTGTCTTTACTTGCGCACCGATGATGTGAAAAATAAATTAATAAAATCTAAAGGAAGTTAGGAGAGAGTAATCTATGTCCGCGCCGCGTGATGCGTGCTCTCCCAGGTCAAAATAAGAACAAAGCTGCGACCGACAAGGTCGTCATGGCCTAATGGGTGAGCAGCAAAGGCAAAAGACACTCTCTGCGTCCTCTTTCTTATCTGGCTCTAGAGACTACACGACGAGCGTGGAACACACGTGGTAAATCAAAAAAAAAAAATTTGGCTTGCCCATCGACAAGGTCTAAGTACAAATGACTGGTTGTTTCGACACAATATGAGAGATTATCTCAGTACAAAACTTATACAGGATTACAATCCACATACTGTGAACTTATACATACAAGTGTCGAGTAATGAAACAGGTATATACAAAATAAAAAGGTGATGATAATGCAATAAAAATTGGACAGTCATGCCCGCCATCATCTTTCTTGTGCAGCTGCATCAGATCGTTTGAGCGTTAGTAGTTCAGCTTGCATGCAAACTTGATCACAAAATCATCCTAATGTTTCTCTTTTACCAATTATGTGAAGTCAAACATTAGTATTCCACTATATACGATTTGTACTTAAAATTTGTTGCATTAATTAACAAGCTTTAATTTTATTCACCTTTAGTTTTTGCGAACCTCGGTCAGTGTAGTACGCAAGTGCAGGACTGCTCCTGCTTGAGGAGACCTGGGGGGTCGTCGGATGTACAACATCGTCTCTGTTTTTCCTCTGATTCGCTACAGAAGCTCGTAGCTGCCGGCGGAGGGGGCGGGCCCTCCAGGTAAGGCGAGCGCCTGGTGGGTCCAGTGGAACAACATGCACAGTTCAATGGCGGGCAAATCATGGGCAGCGAGTTTGCTCGCCGACAATTTGGTGCACCCCAGCAAATCGTTTATTATGACGTTCAAGACACACTTCCCCGACAATATGGTAGTAATGGATACATAATATATCAGCAATCAAACATACTCTTAACGTATGTTGGTTTTCGAACCACAACGCCAGAGCTACTGCCGCTGCAAACAAACACAATAAAAAGTTAACAATGTCTCTCATCATTTCTTTCGATCAGCAGAAGTATCAAGGTTGCCAGGGCAAATGCAAGATTTATCACATCTTTTCGTATAGAAACTTTCAGGGAAGCATAATTAGTGTACCTAAGCGTTGTCTATTATGCACTCATTTGAAACAAATTGACGAAGCCTTTAATGTTGTATGATAATCTATTGTGAACATCAATTTAGTGGATTCAAATAAAGTGTTACAGCCCGATACTTTGGCCAACATGTGTTTCTAACAGTATACATTGTATATATATTAAATTCAAATTCAAAATGATTCGGAGGAAATATTGAACCTTTTCTGCCTCCTAGGCTACAATTGTACGTATAGTGAGATTAAGAATTATATAAATACACCTAAGATACTAACTCCAATTAATTTTGTACCAACGCCATCATAAAATATTATTGATGTCATGTCTAGATGACTTAAACGAATTTTGGTTTACACATACCACTGGAAAAATTCAAATGCAATAGTTATATTTTTCATAACATTTTTTCTTGCAAAAGATTGCATCATCTATGAACCTTATTTTTTAAACTCCTTTTAGGGGATAGTATCAACGTTTATTAATTGTGCAATTTCTTCACTTAGCCCTTTGTGACTTTGTCAGCTAACATTTGACTCCATTTCGTGATATATATTGTGCCTTTTGTTTCATTTATTCTGGTTTTAGGAACATTTCATTTATTCTGGTAGTAACCCAAGGAAGGCTTCACAAGGAACCAAGGACATGAACCTGGGAGGAACCTGGACACAGCATGGCCCAGAAGAAAGGGGGGTGAGAAGGCCCAGACCCATGGTGCAACCATTACTTCACCAATCACCACGAAGGAAGATCAAGATTTGGGCTAATCCGATATCTTGGATGCCCCTTTTGTCCTGAACAGATCCATGATGTTCTGCTATAGTTTGATGGGCTAATAACACTGTTCTCCTTCTGAAGCAGTTGGATGCTTAGATTATTGCAGTTACCGGCAGTAAGTTAACAGAACAATCAAACAATTGGGCCTGTCGGAGAGAAACAATTGTACTACACTTTCAACTTCTGTGATATTTCCCCAACAGCTCTAAGTTTTGAAAGAAAACCAAAACTGGAATGTAAATCCAACATGTTATATAGTAGTTTGAAAATCTGATTTCAATGTGTTCTGCATAACATGTTCGTTAGATCAGTGGCTGAATTCCGCTGTTCGTTATTATTATTTAACATTTGTTCATAAATCATGGCCACCAGCTCATTACAGCAGGAAGAATGCAACCAATACCATGGACTTGTTTAAACCCGGCGGGGGAGGGGGGGGAGTGTTGACTTCAAATTTGAAACTTGTTCAAAAAGCTCGCAGAAACTAACCTTTAAAAGAAGACCCTAAAAGTTCAGATTTATTGCATTTCATCTAGTTGGAGTTGCAATGCTAATGCCTAACCTCCTCTGGTTCTGGTTGATGTTCCTCGATTTTACAATTCTTTGTGTAGTACATACACAAAGCATACAACAAATGCCAAGATTACATGGGGAAGGAATAGGGCAACTTATCTAACTGGAGTTGCCGACATCTGATGCAACTACTACATACACACTAGACACAAAACTGCAGGATCATCCAGCTTCAGAAGTTTCCCCAACAAAACTCGAAGTGGCTCCAAACAGTCCAGACTTCCAGAAATCGATAAGTTCTTTTGTGGGCACAAACTCCCTTCAATGATGCATACAAAAGCTGGATGACGGAATAATGCACATCATCCTAAAACAGGCCCATCAGTGTACTCTCATTTCTGCAAGTCTATGTCCAGTGTTGAATCAGCCCGAAGTCGTTTTGGTTCCCGCTCTCCCAGATGCAGAGAAACACAGATGTCATCAGGTGAATTCTCCAAGTCCGTCAGGTTATTCACCTCGCCATTGCTTTCCTGACCATCGCGCATCGGCGACATACCAATGAGGTTTGGGATGAACTGGCGCTCTTCAACATTCTCACTGGGACCAAAAGGTTCATCCGTCGAGGTAGCAGAACTATCCCGAGGAAGTTGCTGGATGTTGATACCAAGAGGCTCATAGATTTTGTCAACTTTCTCATTTTCTTGAGGGGCAGCAACAGGTGAAGATTCTGCAGCAGTGGAATTAGCCACTGCAGCCGCAGCAGCTAGCGTTATTCTTTGTTCTTCCAGGGCCTCTGTGTACAAAAAAAAAAGGGTTCCATCAGAGGAAACAAAGATTATTCCACAAAAATAGCTATCTTGTGTAGCTATGATCTAGATAGTCAGTTTCAATAAAGCACAAGACCTTGTAGTCCTTCATTTGTTGTGATGAGATCAAGCTCCAAGAGATCAAGGAGGCGACCAAGATCAACTCCACTAGTCCAGTTCTCTGGACCCTGACCACTTTTTAGCTTCAACCTTCCACGATTAGCTGTGCCACCCCATATAATCCCTATTGGCTGAGGCTTCTCACCATCTTTTCCTGTCAAGATTATAAGGCTTCCACTATCCCCTTCAAGATCAAATGTTTGTTGGTTCTCCCCAACAACAAGAAAGTCAGTGAAGAAGCATATTCCTTTCTCGTCATTGTACTCGAGAGCATATGCCACAACAGTCCCTGTGGTCATACCAGAGCTTCTTCCAACTTTAACAACTTGTCTGCCGATGAGACTGCCAATTGGGGACTGAAGATCAATTGCCTTTACATCCCCAATGACTCCGACTCCTTTAACCAAGGTGCTGACACTACTCATGTCAAAGTCGTCAGCAAATGGTATAAATGCACCATCAGCTCTCACAAAAGTTTCTGCAGATGCATAAGAAGGCAAATGATATGTTACGAAACAAGAATATCAATATGCCTTCAAAATCGAATATGAATATTGTTCAAAGCAGAAATGAGGAGTGCTGAATGCACTACAAGATACGTTTTGCAGTAAGATGCAATGCGAAAAACATGAATGCAGTCACTATGGACATCTACCTGGGTTTGTTCCTGCATAGATCCCATACCAAACACCATCTGTTATAAATGATGTTGCCCTTTCCACAGCTCCTAGGTAAACTCCTGGTCCAAGATTAGGAGGCAGTGGATGGAACATCTTCTGGTTAGGATAATCCAGATCAACTGCGACGTGCCTGTTTGTAAGGAATCCAACTTGCTTATTGCCAGTTCGACTCTTCACAATGGCACCCAAAGTCCCGTATGTCTCGAGACTAGCAACCTGAAGATTAGACAAAGCAGCTCTTAGCTGTAGACGTTTTGGTACATACAGAAACATTGCAGTGCGCTTGCATTATTATAGCAAAGCAGACCACTCAATAAAGAAAGGGAGCGGGCAAGCAATGAAGCCTTAAGCAAGATGTTGTATGAAAAACAAATCAATAATACCTGAGAACCGGAGCCTATATTTGGGTCGCTACCACGCAACCCATCAACAAGCTCGTCATACAATTGTTCCTTTGGTGTTGGGGCTGGTGCACCATAGTATGAGAACTCGACAACATCAACGTCACACCACACCCCCCCAGGTCCCTGTTTATCAAACAGTAGAAAACTGAACATGTAAGTTCAGGTTACATAAATAACTTGCTAAACCACATGATTCACAATCATGTGTGTACCTCAAGGGCAGCTGGAAGACACTGCGTAGTGCTGAGCCACTTCCTGTGAACCTTTCGAGCAACAAATACAAGTATTGCAGGTATGTCAGTCAATGTTCCCTTCCTGATTCTAAAGCCTATGGCGGTACCAAGACTAAAGCGGCGCAATATCTTGCTGTGGAATGCTCTAATAATCATCAAATCAAGTAAGGTAGTGGCTTGCTGCCCCTTTGGCAAGCGACCAAGATGTCCTGGTAAAACACCCTTCTGTAGATTCCCAAAGTAGTTCGCACGACCTTCAGCTGAGCCGTGCATTAGAGTAGATGTAGGCCAAGAAAAGTATGCGGCACTGCTTTCAGAGTGCTGACCAGCTGAGGCAATCGGTTGGAGAGGAGATGGACAACTATTATGGTTGCATCCGTTTCTCTCCATATCCAGCACTGAACCCTCTGACTGAGATGAACCTGCATGCGCCTTCCAAATATCTGAGGGCCGCATTATGCAAGTATCATCTAGTTCTGTAAACTTTTGAAGCCTTCAATGCTGTAAAATTGTGGCATGGAGAGCAGAGACCTAAAGAAAAAATAGATGATAACTCAGTGTTCACATCGAAACAAAACCTATGAACAGAAAAAGTGTGACAGATGTGTTCTGATAGAAATAACTAATCATTATGACGTGGCCTAAAGTTTTTGCAAGGATCTACGACTACTAAAGGAAGCAGAGATATTATAAATTTAATATTATAGCACCGAATTATTCAATGAAAAAAGCGCAGAAAATGTTTGCGTGAAGCCAGCACAAAAAAGCAAACAACAGGGAAGAAGTAAGAATAAAGGTCCCTATGCAGAGAATAAGTGCAAAGTTCTATGCGTGTACCATTCCCCGTGGAATAATGGCGGAATGAAATATCAAGAAGACCATACTAGAAAAGTTTTAATAAAAGCTAATGATAAGGCATTGCCAGTATAAGTTAATGAAAAAATTGGAAATAACAAATGATCAAAGTATTAATTGCACTGCCAGGAACATCTATTGGGACATGATTTCGGGTCCAAGCCTTGGCTCTGATAAATAAAATGCCAGGGGACGTCTCTCCCTTGGTCTAGTTTTGCTTTATTGGGATAGGATTTAAGGATAAGTAAAGTGACAGAGTTTGCAACTGAAGTTTGAAGGGGCCAATGGCAGATAATAGACGAATTAGCATGAACATATTACAGATTAATTAGTGAATTGGGTCAAAATACCACTGTATAGTGTAGAAAATGATCAAATGTTGGGGGGGAGGGGGGGGGAGGGGGGGGGCAAGGCCCAGGTTAGTCTTCGAGAAGCTCCATCAGTGGATAAGTATATTTTATTCTACGTTGCCTGAATGAACGGAAGATAAAGGTACATCACAAGAACATACCTTATCATCTACTTTATTGATAAAAAACTAAAATGGATCTAATGTACCAAATAAGATGGGAGGATTGAATAAATAATCAACTAATGTGATAGATCAAACTTTAACAAACTAATTTTGTACCATAAGTTGGCTAAAGAAAGTTCAAAGGATACAGATACAGAAACGGAAAGTTTGTATTAGTTGAGCTCACACCAAGTTACATGACGTTGGAAAACAGGACTACATAATATATAGCATAATTGTATGAATCACAAGCACAAAAACTGATGAGCGGCATAAGCCATAACAAAGAGGTTTGGATTCCTCCCAACACCCTGAAACTATGGTCTGTGGAGATGCAACCTCGCATGAAGCAATCACATTCACTGATACGGAGGTTATGGATTGAAGAATGCTCATTATAAAACTATTCTGTAGCTTATATTTAAGCGAAAGAATGCAAAGAATATGATGGTGGGCAAGGGATGGTCCCGTGGAATCCTCCACTTGGATCTACAACTGCACAAGTGACAACTGGGCTAGACTACTGAACCAGTGGACAGAATTCGTTCTTGTGCCAGTTAGATATGGATATCATGTCAATATCAGCCTTGCAGAGGTAACTTTGTTCCACAACGTAGTCATTCAATGAACTCACTCAATCCACACAAGATATCTATAAAAAGATCATTTTGTCTTTTGTCAAAGGAAACATACAGTACCAAAACGGCAAGAAATGTGGGGATTTGTTGCGACATTCAGTACTCGTCCAGCAGACAATTGTAAACGTTGGCACGAATTCTACGCCATTTCCTCGACCCCTTAAATCTGTCGGAAACACCAAGGTGCACGCTGCCCACTCGAATTGGGAGCCAACCAGTCAACAAGGGAAACTTAATCGACCACGGCGCGACGCAGCGCAGCACGTAATCCACGGCGAACTGAGCGGGGAGAAAGGAGAAAGCTTTGGATCTGATTGGGGGCGAGCCCAAACCCTTGAACATGCAACGGAGTCCATCCAAGAAAGCTGAGATAAAGCAAGGGCGGGGTTGCTCACCGACGCGACGCAAGACGAACCCAATCGATGCGCCCCGGGCGCACGGATCTCCGCCCCGCCCTGCTGGCGGAGGATCCAGCGGCGGCGGCCTCGCGCTCTTCGCGCCGGAGCAGGCAGTGAACCCGCGCTTTTTCGAGCAGGCGCCGAGGCGGCCGGCCGCCTTTCGTCTCGCCTCGGCCTTGGCTGGTCTCTACTGCCCGTCGTGGGTGGGGCGGAGCGGCATGGCCAGCGGCTGGGGGGGGCGCGCCCCCCGCGCGCCCGGGGGGGGAGAGGCCACCCAGTCCAGTCCACCGGCCAGTAGGAGTGCGGGACGGCCTCGTGCTCTTGTCTCAGCCGTCGCCACTCCGCACTGTTGTCTGTCTGTGTCTTCGTGCGTGTGCGTGAGAGAGAGAATGGGAACACCATTTTCTTTTCTTTTCTTTGGACTCATTATTCATTGCTTGTCGTCATTTGGGAAAATGGGGTGTCTTTTCTTTTCATTTTACTTTACTTTGTTTCGAGGTACAAGCGTGCAGTGGCAGCTGCAATCATTTGCATGTCGTAGTCGACCAGCATATAGCATTTGCCTCCTAACCAAAGGTCAATAATTTAGACAGTCTTAGGCTGACTCCAACCCACGCCTACTTATACTCAAAATGAGTCATAAAAGAGAAAACATGCCTCCACCCCATGACCCAAATAAAACCTCAATTTTAAGACACATCGACTTCGTGACCGACAAATACACCTCCGCTCCCCGTTTGACCCAGTCGTGTGCGCTCTCTATTTCTTCTTCTTCCCCGCACGTCCCTCCTCCTCCGTCGCACCAAAATCCCCCTACGCGAATCGATTGGGGCTTCAGGCTGCGCGCGAATCGGATGGGAGCCGGCGGCGGATGGCCGAGGAGGCAGGCGAGGGCCGCAGTGACACGGAGGGGGCCGCGGCACGGGGATGGGAGAAGCGACATCGGCGTGGGCGCATTCGTCGTATCGGCGCGTCAAGGGAAGCCGAGAAGAGCTATGCGTGCAAGCGGCGGAAGGAGGCAGGCGGGGGTGACGACTGCTCCGATGGCGTTAGGGAGGAGGAAGAAGAAGGTAAGTAGGTCTACCTATTGGAGATCAATGGTACTGGCCATAAAGCCTTATCAACATCGAATAATAGGTTTGAGGTATCCTCAGGGTTGGAGTCAGTCTTATCATTTTATTGTACTCGCTCTGTCCTTAAAGATAGACGTTGTGAGTTTAGTCAAAGTCAAATTTATAAATAGTAAAAAAACATTAACAAAAATTATTTGAAATATTTTATTTTGATAGATATTGTTGGTCAAAACTAAAAAAGATTGACTTTTATTATACCCAGA
>LAPY01000207.1:85324-96837 GCA_000970635.1 Eragrostis tef
TTTAGCATTAAAGAGAATCTTATTATTTAAGAGTACTAAATAAAATTTAATGACAAAACTTTTTTACAAATAGATACATCTTTACAAGACAAATTTAATGAGCCTAATTAATCTATGTTTTGCTACAGTAATGTTACAGTAACTATTGTCTAATCACGGCTTAACTATCCTCATTAGATTCGTCTCGCGATTTAGACCGGAGGTTCTGCAGTTAGTTTTGTAATTAAACTTTGTTTAAGACAAGATTTTTTTGTTTAGACCCCTCTAAATTTGTCCCTTTAAAACACCGAACACGCCCCAGAAGAGTCAGGACTGTGAATCAGGAGAGATGGGCTGGGCTGGCTGAAGGAGAATGGAGAGGGGCACTTTGGTCTTTTGCCTTTTCTCCTAATATTATCTTATTTTTTTTTAATTTGAAAAAGTGGGATCACCAAACAGCATCTGAAAAGACCTAACGGCAGCTTCACATTAAAAAAAAGGTGGACCGATTTTGCAAAGTTCTAAAAAAAAACCGATTATGCAATTGGCCTTCAAAAAAAAGGAACATCTATGCTTAACAATTCACGGCGTCTGTGTTCTTTTCTCTAGGCGCCTACCAGAACTAGTCATGGGCCTTGGGTCGGGGGAAGTCTGAGCCTAGCTGGATGCCATTCTTACCTTCATTCCAGACGTTGTTTAGAATTGTTCTAGCCTTTTCTTTATATTTTGTGTCCATTAATTTAATTTTTTCTGGATTTTTTTTTAAAAAAAGATGTTCTGCTCATTTTAATCAATTGTTCTGGATCTTAATACAAATAGTTCCATCCAAGTTTTTATGTGTTCCAGCCTTTTAACTCAAATTGTTCCTAGACTCGATCTAAATTGTTCCAGCATTGTTTCAACTTGTTCCAGTCCATACTTTAAGTTTTTCGATCAATTGTTTGAATTTGTTCCAATGGAATAGTTTTATTTTTTGGAGAACATCCAATGGTATTGTTGAATCTGCATGCTGTATTCTGTTCACCACGTCCAGAACAGCGAATCGTGGGGCCTCCTATCTATACAGCGCGCTAGGCGCAGCCGTCGTATAGCGCGGCCCATCAAGGCCCGCAGCGGAGGACGACGACGGGGCGGGCGCGAGGTCCCACGCGTGCAGACTTGATTTGTTCGTCGTGTGAAGCGGGAGCACGGGAAGCCGCATTATTTTATTCGTTCATTCATTCATCACGCTCGCTCCGGTAGAAACTAATTGCTGCTCCACGATGTGGCATCTGGGATTTTTTCTATGCGCGCGTTACAGGAAACAGGATTCCATCAAGGCGCTCGCTCGTAATTTTCTTTCACGCCTAGGTCTTGTGAATTTTTCCTTATGTTTCACGCAGCAGAAGGCTTTTACATCACATCCGTATGCAAGATGTATAGAGACATTTGGGAACTTTTGAGGAATATTTGGTTTCTTTTCTTAGAACATTTTATTAGAAGTTTAGAACAATCAATTGTAATTACTGGAACAATTGTTTTTTTTTCTTGGAACATTTTTTTATAAAGCTAGAACAATTGGTTGTAATTACCGGAACAATTGATTCTCTTCTTGGAACATTTTTTTACAATGTTAGAACAATTGGTTTCTCTTCATGGAACATTTTTTTATAAGGCTAGAACAATTGGTTATAATTGCTAGAACAATGTTAAAAGAGTAAAAAAATTGTTAAAACAATACATTTAAAATATTATTTTTTAAAAGTTCAAAAAAACATAGCCTCGTATAGCGCGGCCCATCAAGGCCCGCAGCGGAGGACGACGACGGGGCGGGCGCGAGGTCCCACGCGTGCAGACTTGATTTGTTCGTCGTGTGAAGCGGGAGCACGGGAAGCCGCATTATTTTATTCGTTCATTCATTCATCACGCTCGCTCCGGTAGAAACTAATTGCTGCTCCACGATGTGGCATCTGGGATTTTTTCTATGCGCGCGTTACAGGAAACAGGATTCCATCAAGGCGCTCGCTCGTAATTTTCTTTCACGCCTAGGTCTTGTGAATTTTTCCTTATGTTTCACGCAGCAGAAGGCTTTTACATCACATCCGTATGCAAGATGTATAGAGACATTTGGGAACTTTTGAGGAATATTTGGTTTCTTTTCTTAGAACATTTTATTAGAAGTTTAGAACAATCAATTGTAATTACTGGAACAATTGTTTTTTTTTCTTGGAACATTTTTTTATAAAGCTAGAACAATTGGTTGTAATTACCGGAACAATTGATTCTCTTCTTGGAACATTTTTTTACAATGTTAGAACAATTGGTTTCTCTTCATGGAACATTTTTTTATAAGGCTAGAACAATTGGTTATAATTGCTAGAACAATGTTAAAAGAGTAAAAAAATTGTTAAAACAATACATTTAAAATATTATTTTTTAAAAGTTTAAAAATTATATCCATGTGCGATCTTGTTTTGTTGCATTAATTCTATGGATCGTAACGGTTCAAACGGATTCGAAAACAGAGTTGTAGTTTGAGAGAAAAATCATTTTGAAAATTTGAATTCACATTAAACTCCATGCGTCCAACCACAATAAGCCACGTCTCCCTCCTGCCTCCCCTCCCCTTATCCCGCCTGAACGCATGAGAGCCGTTCGTTCCAGTCCCACGCGAATCTTAAAGCGCGCTATGAGTAAGCTACGCATAGGGCGCACTATTTATAGGAATTGCCGTGAATCGTGAGGCCAAGATCTGATCCATGCTAGCCCAACTGTCAAAAAGGCGTGGCCCAAAATACCATTGTGCGAGCGGTTTGGATAGGCCAGAAGGCACGGCCTATAATAAAAGAATTCGCAGCCCGCCACTCAGTCATAATATATATAAACCACAAAGAAGTAAAGAACCGCTCTTAATCATGCAAAAAGTTTGCTTCTGAGGCCATGTAGATTGCAACAATTTTGCCTCGGCCGACAATTCATTTTGTCCTCCTATTCAATGATAGAAACTTGAGTATCATGCAGTAGACAATGTACTTTTCTTTCTTTGGAAGTGTAATTCATCTTGGAAGAGGTCATCATCGCGGCGACATGATGGAAAGTTTGCAGGCGGTGGAGGGAGAGATGTGTCCATTGTCGGCCCATCCTCTACAATGAACAGCGCCGTCATGCCCATCGACAAATGAAACTCATAGTGGCAAATGCATGTACCATACTCCTGCACACCATATATATAGCACACATGCATTAGGTCTCGTGGTGCTACGTCCGCACCCAAATACATATATAATACGATAAACGAAAAAGAGGGCAGCAAAGTATTGGATTACGTTACACTATATAAGCATAGACCGACAACAAAAAGAGCAATTGCATAAAGGCCATATTTCATACTAAAATAAAATGTATGTTTCAATTGAATATTGTGACGTAGCAGGCTGGGAACTGAATGAAGTTCTAACACAAAGCGAACAACTAAATATATACGGGAGAGACTACGCGCCTGGATTGTCTGCCACAAACCGAACAGCGACCCACCCAACAATCCTCGGGACGAGCACGGTGTTCCTCACCGGCGGATCCAGCAGGTTGTACTTCGCCACGTCCCTGGCCGGGTCATAGTTCCCAACCCCCTGCGCGAGCACAAACATGTCGTGCCCGTGCAGGTGCATCGGGTTGGATCACCGCGGTGCCCTGGAACACCACCTCCACCACGGCCGCCCTGGACTTGGGTCCCCAGGGAATCAGGGAAGGGTCCGTGTAGTTGAACGGCCTTGCCGGCGCCACAGGAAGCTCTTGCAGCGAGGTGATGTCGTTGTGGTAGTGCGCTTCGAGCAGCGGCGCCGTCGTCGTCGTCGATGCAGGGAGCTGGAAGGAGACGTTGTTCATTGTTCCCACGATGATGGACTCGTGGCTCCCGCTCCTGTTGCAGGACGGACGATCGCCTCGGCAGACCGAGCCCAAGCCGAGAGTCACGAACAGGTGCTCGTCGACGCAGTTGGCTGCTTGTCAGGTTGCCGTGGAAGTAGAAGGAGTCAGGCATCTCCGGCGACACTACTGGAACATCGATGCCGTGGCTGATGTTGGTTTTGTACTCTACTACGGCTCTCGAGACGAACACCGGCGACTGGATGGACAGGGCGACCATGTAGTAGTAGTACCTGCCGGCCGGCGGCGCACTGGCAACCCACGGTCTCGCCGGGCGCCACCGCGATGACGTCCGTAGGTAGTACTCGGAGAAGAGAGCGGCGTTGATTATCCGGAGCAAGTAGCTAGGTCTCGCCAGGGTCCACCTCCAGCGCGTAACCGTCTTTCACAGCCCCTTGTTAGAATTGAAACACACGGCACGTCAGCACGTACTCCGTTTGGATAATCAAAGTGTATTGTACGTACGTACGTACGTACATACATACATACATACATACATACATACATACATACATACATACATACATACATACATACATACATACATACATACATACATACATACATACATACATACATACATACATACATACATACATACATACATACATACATACATACATACATACATACATACATACATACATACATACATACATACATACATACATACATACATACATACATACATACATACATACATACATACATACATACATACATACATACATACATACATACATACATACATACATACATACATACATACATACATACATACATACATACATACATACATACATACATACATACATACATACATACATACATACATACATACATACATACATACATACATACATACATACATACATACATACATACATACATACATACATACATACATACATACATACATACATACATACATACATACATACATACATACATACATACATACATACATACATACATACATACATACATACATACATACATACATACATACATACATACATACATACATACATACATACATACATACATACATACATACATACATACATACATACATACATACATACATACATACATACATACATACATACATACATACATACATACATACATACATACATACATACATACATACATACATACATACATACATACATACATACATACATACATACATACATACATACATACATACATACATACATACATACATACATACATACATACATACATACATACATACATACATACATACATACATACATACATACATACATACATACATACATACATACATACATACATACATACATACATACATACATACATACATACATACATACATACATACATACATACATACATACATACATACATACATACATACATACATACATACATACATACATACATACATACATACATACATACATACATACATACATACATACATACATACATACATACATACATACATACATACATACATACATACATACATACATACATACATACATACATACATACATACATACATACATACATACATACATACATACATACATACATACATACATACATACATACATACATACATACATACATACATACATACATACATACATACATACATACATACATACATACATACATACATACATACATACATACATACATACATACATACATACATACATACATACATACATACATACATACATACATACATACATACATACATACATACATACATACATACATACATACATACATACATACATACATACATACATACATACATACATACATACATACATACATACATACATACATACATACATACATACATACATACATACATACATACATACATACATACATACATACATACATACATACATACATACATACATACATACATACATACATACATACATACATACATACATACATACATACATACATACATACATACATACATACATACATACATACATACATACATACATACATACATACATACATACATACATACATACATACATACATACATACATACATACATACATACATACATACATACATACATACATACATACATACATACATACATACATACATACATACATACATACATACATACATACATACATACATACATACATACATACATACATACATACATACATACATACATACATACATACATACATACATACATACATACATACATACATACATACATACATACATACATACATACATACATACATACATACATACATACATACATACATACATACATACATACATACATACATACATACATACATACATACATACATACATACATACATACATACATACATACATACATACATACATACATACATACATACATACATACATACATACATACATACATACATACATACATACATACATACATACATACATACATACATACATACATACATACATACATACATACATACATACATACATACATACATACATACATACATACATACATACATACATACATACATACATACATACATACATACATACATACATACATACATACATACATACATACATACATACATACATACATACATACATACATACATACATACATACATACATACATACATACATACATACATACATACATACATACATACATACATACATACATACATACATACATACATACATACATACATACATACATACATACATACATACATACATACATACATACATACATACATACATACATACATACATACATACATACATACATACATACATACATACATACATACATACATACATACATACATACATACATACATACATACATACATACATACATACATACATACATACATACATACATACATACATACATACATACATACATACATACATACATACATACATACATACATACATACATACATACATACATACATACATACATACATACATACATACATACATACATACATACATACATACATACATACATACATACATACATACATACATACATACATACATACATACATACATACATACATACATACATACATACATACATACATACATACATACATACATACATACATACATACATACATACATACATACATACATACATACTTCACAATGCCGGGTGCAAACTTTCTACTAGAAGACATGTGATTCGATTGAGTGACGAGAATCTTGCCTACAAACTGAAAAGAAAACTAGTAGTGATATAGTATCAAAATTAATTTGAGTATATCTAATTGTTAGGAAACAAAACAGGCAAGCGAAGGAAGATTTTGAACCTTGATCCGGCAATGGCAAATTGGCAATCAGACAGGGGGCGATCTTGCGACGGTTTCTCACGAGAAGCGAGAAGTCAAGGAAGTGGGCAGGCTGTGAAGGAGGTGATTGATTTGGAGGGGACATGCGCCACATATTCGTCTCACCTACATATTGCGACTCATATTTTTTAGGGACATCAATCCTTTTCTCTAATCATTTGGGAATTGTTCTAGTAATTGTTGGTTCGCACTTCTCGTTTTTTATCTGCTTCGAACAACCTGAGCTGCCACTGTTCTCTTATTCCTACTCGGTATGCCGTGTTATGCGGCTGCTTACGGCCGTTGCGGACTTGCAGTGGATGTTGGTTAAAAGAAACATCCACTACAATTGGTTATAATTGCTGGAACAACTGGTTTCTCTTCTTTGAACATTTGGTCAAGGCTAGAACAATTGGTTATAATTGTTAGAACAATTGGTTTCTCTTCTTGAAAAATTTGGTTAAAAAAAGTTATACCAATTAGTTGTAATTGCTAGAACAATGTTGAAACAGTAAAAGAAAATGTTTAAACAATAAATTAAAAATGTTGATTAAAACTATATCCATGTGAGATCTTATTTTGTTGCATTAATTATAAAGATCGTCACAGTTCAAACGAATTCGAAAACAGAGTTACACTTTGTAAGAAAAATCAATTTGAAAATTTGAATCAAAGTTAAGTTTCACGCATCCAATCATATGGCGCCACGTCACCCAACTCCTCTCACCCCCGGCCATCTTCAAGCGCGCCTCGCACGTCACCCCACCGTCCAGCACCGCCTTGCACAAATCTTTAAGGGCACGCACTATTTATAGGAATTGCGAAGCGCTCTCCCTTCCGCACTCGGTCCAGCAAAGGCCCAGGGACAAGCTGACAGCCCGGCTTCATTACATTTCCTCTTCGTCGACCCCCAGCATCTCTCTCAGTTCTTCAAGCTCCCTTTCTGCTCCATATCACCCGCAAAGGCAGAACAATCTAGTTCCGGAGATATATGGAGAAGAGAACTCCTGAGACTTTAATTCTATGATTGACATCTTCAACGATTGACCTAGATGACTAAATTATTTACTACAATATAGGGAGAAAAGAACTCCAGAGATAGTGATATCATGCCACGAATATAGCTTTTATGAACTTTGAAGACGAGTAAAAATCTCTATGCTAATACTACCTGGTGCTAATGTTCATAAAAATGTACATGTTTGTTTATACAACACAAACTTGTAACTGAAAAGTTCGACACTCTCTGAATAGCATGTACAGCAGCAGATGACGAAAAAGGATATACAGATTGCTGGCAAAACTATGCATCACAAACAAGGTGACCACGCATCCTCTGGAAAATTAGAAGCAAACACAAAACGTCATGAGCCGCCTGAAAGAGTGAACAGAAGAATATGTGAAACAAGGATTGCGAACAAACTCTATATTCATTCTGGCATCCAAATACTGAATTTCAACTCATAAAGGCACTAAATAGTTTGTGAGAACAAACAGACTAACCCCAATACTGACAATCTTTTTGAATGAGATAAATCCTAGTTCAAATATGTAAATAAATATCAAGGAGGTTCTTTATATGCTTTTAAAAAATCCGACTAGTTGTTACAAGAAACTGCATCATGAGAGGAACTTAGTAAGTTCCAGCTTCCTTATTTAAGCAAACGGATGAATATATAATTCTTGGTAATTGAGCACAATATCTGTTATGCTCTACAACCCGTAGTAGAATCAACTTGTATCCGAAACACTTGCAGTACTTGATTATACTCCATTTCAGCAGTCAAATGTCAGTAAAATCAGCAAAAACTTGCTTGGGCACAGTGGCTGTCACGCAGTGCAGTTTTGCCTTAAGACTGGTTTCATAAAATACTATACACCACATCAAGCTCTCGAAATGGAAAAACCTGGACATGATTTTGCATACTTACATGCCGCGGTATGCAATGATCACAACTGATGTTTACGATCCCATCTGCCACTGCATCAGTCAAGAGAATGTATAAGAGAAAGACCCCCCCCCCGCAAAGTCTACTAAAAATCTAACGCAATCTGATTAGTCGGAACAATGGTACCTTCAGAACTGGCTCTCCTTGGTTTGCTGTCTTGGATTCCTTCATAGCTTTCATCTGTGCTTTCGCTGCTCGTCCAGCTGCAGACTTCTCATACTCCTCCTGTCTGCGGGGTAACAAAAGATCAGTCGCCACCTTAGGACAATGGTAGCTGAGAATAAAATTGACCATTTTTTTACGAAAACCAAGATTGAGTTATCTCTATACAAGGATTATTATCAGCAGGAAAAGTGACTCTAAGAAATCTCCCCAACTAATAATTCTTCCTCTTCAATGCCGTGCCGCTAGGCCTACTTGTCATTACACATGGCGACACCTGAAGGTGTAGCAGTGACCATGTGCGGCTGAGTTTCAAATCCTAGCTATAACCCAAAGGCCTATCACTGGAAAAGGCCGTTCAAGTATTCCACATAATCAAACCATCCATCATCCCCAACAGTTCCGAAAAGTCCAGTGTTGTAATCAAGACGTCTTATCAAATGAAGGGCACAAACAAATCAAATGCCTGAGATGGAATAACTGTTCACGTCGAGAACTTGAATGGGTCAGATTCGAAACGGACAGGCAAACCTTAAGGACCTGAAGAAAAAGAAGAAGGGATAAGCGTTGACCCGCCTCTCTTGCAGGAGCTTCGGGCAATCCATTTCGTGCTGACCAGAAACCAAGATTGGATTTTTCAGCAGCTGCAGCCACGACCGAGATGACTGAGCGGCTGAGCCTTACATGCCGCGGCGACATGGCCAGCAGTTCCTTGTCAGTCGTCAAGAACTCTGTTTATCACGGCGACAGTGACATCTCTATCTAACACCCCAGCTCGATTCAATTCCACTCGATGCAGAGATGGGAGGATTCTGCTCTGCCGGCCCTGACGAGCTCAGCCATCATCGTATCTACGACGGATAGTTCGATTGCAATCCAATAATTCCTATCTTCACCGTAAAACCCACGACGCCAATCCAATCCGATCCCGATAAATCCCCACCATTCATTCAGCCATTCTTCAGGAACAGGGGAGCAGGGGAGGAGGACCGGGTCAATCAAGAACCGATCTCGGGGGACTAGGAACGGCGGGAAGGACGTTGTAAGAGTTGAGAGAGGAAGATACCTCCGCTGCGCGGCCTCGGCGGCCTTGGCGCGGGCTTCCTGCGCCTCGACCCGGTCAGCCTCCGCCGCGCGCTCCCGCTCCGCCGCCCGCGCCGACCCGAAGCACGGGCACTGCCCCATCCCTTCTTCCTCAGGCCTTGCTCTGCTCGCGGCGGCTGCGCGTGGGGTGGTTGCGGGATCGGTCCGTTGGGTTGTTTTCTTGTTTCGTGTTTGCTTTCGAGATATACGAATCTGCCGACGGATGCATCGATGGCGACGGGCAGGGGAGGGGGGATTGCTTGGAGGTTCCGAGAACCCGCGTGGGGCCCGCGGGCCAGTGTGGAAGGACGTTGGGCGGTTACTGTGTGCTTTGAGTCCTTTGACCCGTCAACTGAGCGAGTTCATATCCACTAAAAATAGCTAAAAGTTATGGAAATTTGAAATTTTCGTCAAGAACCACATCGACAGGTTCTCAAATTTTTTTGAAAGATTATCCTCGATAGTATATGCAATACAGTGGATGCATCCAAAATGGTAACAAGAGAACACAATGTCGTTGTGAGATGAAAATAAATTGTAAAATTTGGAGTTTAGATGCATTAAGAAACGGAATAAACTTAATTTTTTTATCTTTATGTACATATGTGCAACATTTCATATTTTTACATTCCGATGATGAGTTTGGTGTTGCAATTTTCAGTGCATTCATAATATGATATCGGTTATTAATAGTGACTTTTCAAAAATCATAAAGAACCTATAAGGAAGATTTTTATGAAATGTTTAAATTTTTATTTTAGTCTACTTGCACCTGACATTCACCAGAACTGAACTTATATCGGCATATATAATGTTTTAAGCGAATGTTGACATATATATAGTTGTTAATATTCCAACCTAAAACAAAGATATGAATTTTTTAAAAATTTACTTTTGGGGCTTTTATAAAAGTAAAAATAACTAGAAATATATATACCAAGTTTCCTTCATGGCGTAGAAAATGCAAAAAACTTTGTAAGTGAATACAACAAAATCTCATTTCAATTCAACTTTGCATGGTTTATTGCCTGCATTGAGCCGGGGGGGGGGGGGGGGCCCT
>LAPY01000207.1:114443-126517 GCA_000970635.1 Eragrostis tef
CCGGCGGGCAAAGGGCCGCGGCGCTCACCCCTGCCAGGTCAGCGAACTGGGCGCGTGCTCGCTGGCTGACGTGGCACAGGTGAGCGCCAATTCTTGCGGCACTCAGCTGTTCAACCCGAGCGCCAAATCTGACGGCGCTCAGAAAAAGGTCCATTTCCAAAAATCTTTTCACCAGAGGTTTATATGTGAAATTTTTTTTCAAAAAGGTCCAATTTGTAAAAATTACACCTTCACGTGTAGAGCTGGCCCAGTGGTTGTGGAATCCAAAAGTCTATTAGTGTGCACAGCATGCCTTCGGGCATTTGTTTGCTTCTATAGTTTTTTTTTATCGAGTTCTACAATTCCTTTTGCCATGTAGTAACAGCAAAAATATTTCATTTGTATTAGAAAATTATAAGGCATGTATCCATAACGAAATATTAAAAATTCTATGTTTCCGACCTTGTTACCGGTTACCGACCGATACCGATATGTTTCCGCCCGTATTGGTTCGTTTTCGAACGACCGAAATTTTCCGATCATTTCCGTTACTGGCTTTCTCATTTTCGTTTCCGTCTGATGGTACAAATGTGAAAATGAAAACGATTGGAGTGTTTTCTGACCGTTTCCGTCCGTTTTCACCCCTATCCAACACTACTACTATACGTACCGCTGGGTCACCCTCACGATCATCAGTGCAAACGGGTGCAGCTTAGCACAAGATTAAGTAGGCCACGAGCTTGATTAGAAGGTGCATAAGCTTGGTCGTACGGCCGGGTCAGCCGTACGAAGCGCATTACCGTTAGTTCTCATTTTGCACCTACTGCAACTTAATTTATTAAACATCTTAATTTATTAAACACATCTTTCTTCTTTACTCCTGACGTAAAAACACACCCTGCTCGTTTAGCTGCTTTGCAGCGGCTGTTATGTAGCAACTACAATGTTTTAGTTATTTCTTCTGCAGCAGCTACAATGTTTCTGTTGCCGCTACAGTGTTCGCAATTATTTTTCTATAGCCGTAGCTGCAGTCTGCCGAACAGGATGACATTTTTAAAGATCGTGAAAGAGTTTTACACAATTCTCTATGAAAAGAGTAGCAATAAATGCTAGCCCGTCACTACATAGGTTAGTCCTCGACGTGACCATCACGTGGCCGCGCGCGCCATAGATGGACCAGAGGCAGTAATATTGATATGGCACGGCATTGGTGATATTTGCATCCTAAATGCAAACGAGGGACCAAATGAAAGGCCAACCCGGCCGGGGAGTAGGGACCAAAATGAGGTCCCTCTGGAGATAGTCGTCTATCTATGCAAAGCCTTAATTTTGTCGGTACAATGGTCATGCTAGCTCCACGCTTTCGATTACTTCAACAAAGCCTCCTCAACTCCCGTCCCAATCATCAGCATGCATGGCTCCAAACATTTTAAGCCCCCCAGCATTCGCACGCGTACCAACTGGGAGAATACATTTTGGTCAGAAAAAGAAAGAAAGAAAAAAACTGGAAGAATACAACACAAACATGTCACCCTCACTTCGTATTCTCCCAAACAAAGAAATTTATCAATCATCACCACTACCTCATGCAATCCAAAGCCAAATCGAAAGAGAATGGATGAAAGTAGCAACAAGTTGCCCCCGCGAAGAGGTCCAAGCCACCCGACATGCAATATCTTATTGCTCTTCATGGAATGAAATCATGGCGATGAGTGAGGATGAAGGTTGCGCTGCAGCTAGAGAATCTGACAGGGAGCTGACGCTGGCTAAACTTTACTTTATTTTCCGAGTCTGTTGGGGTGGCATTGTCGTCCAGATCTGTTGAGCATTGCACTCCATGCTGCCTGATGGATGGATATTCCTGCAATAGATGTATGGATTATGTTAGCAAGAAAAAAGAAGTGACCCTGTTTCACCTAATCAGGACCTCTCTGTTTCCAGGAGAACAGTGAGCTCGAGGCATTTCCTTTTTCTGTTTTCCTGCACTTGCCCGCATCCTAAGTAAACCACCGACAAAAATTGACTTCATTGCATTAGCAGACAAAAGGCCATTGTAAGAATTTCTGTCAGAAAGGACATATAAGCTCACACAAATGTATGCATCAACAATTCAGAAACTTCTTAAAATTGTGAAGGACATGGGCCAAACACTGAGTTCATCCTTTTAGCTAATTGTACCACTTCTGTGTTAACATGCTAGTTACGATGGTGGAAGAGTATAGGTAAGGTATGAAAACCAAACGTATGTGCCTGCACACAAACCAGGTCAGGATGAAAATGCTTACACTACGGAAATAGGAAACACCAAATGGCCATCCTTTATATTTTTAACATTCATAAAAAGCAAACTACCCTCTCCCCATAATTTTTGTATACAAAAGCTAAAAATAGTTTTTTGGGTGCTTTCTTAGTTCTTACTACTATCACTAGAAGCAACTAGAGGCTGTAAAGACAAAAGACTGCAGGCACATTATAAGCTTTGGTTCAGAGCATCACATGGTGTGGCAGCATGTTCCAATCAAAGCAGGCCTGGGATCCCCAAACCGGTTTCACTCGAGGAGGGGGCAAAAAAGCTTTGCCAAGATCACAATCCACCTACTCCACTCCACCTTCAGACCCCAAAGGTGAAATTCTGCTGTCATTCCTTTGTTTTTTCAGGTTTCACCACCTGCACTGCATTCCCTTGTCCTGAAAATGTGCATTTCCTCTCCCTCCCTATCTCTCTGTACCTCTAATAATTGGCAGAAACTATTTCCTCTCTTTCTTCCACCCCTTTTGTCAGCGTCAGTCCTCACTTGAGCTGGATTTTGCTTAGCCCGTCCGCAAATTTCCACAACCACCACGCCACAATTTCCTCCCATTCATGCCAGACCGGCCCCCCACCTCGTACCCCTCCATCTCTCACTCCTACCCCCGACATTCCCTGCCCCCTCCCTCTAAACTCTAGCTGTGTCCTGCCCGGCGGTATCAATACTTGCAGCGCACCACCAACCACTGAGTCAGCCACGCCATTCCCAGCTCCCATATAACCACCATCCTCAAGGAACTTGAGGGCTGCTTGGGAGTGCTGCAAAGACATATACATTTATATACAGCAGCCTTGGCTTTGTCGGCAGAGGGAGAGAAGTGCAGGGAGGCGAAGGCAATGGCGACCAAGATCCAGGGGACGACCACCAAGTGCACGGCCTGCGACAAGACGGTGTACCTCGTCGACAAGCTCACCGCCGACAACCGCATCTACCACAAGGCCTGCTTCAGGTGCCACCACTGCAAGGGCACCCTCAAGGTTCGTGAAACTTTGGCATCAACATTTAAGCTCAGAAAATAGTTACTCTGGGCTTCTCCGAGAAGCATAACATTTTTGCTGGAACAAGGTCGAGAAACTTACTGGTATGTTTGACAATGTTCTCTGTTCTCTCCTGCAGCTTGCGAATTACAATTCCTTTGAGGGAGTGCTCTACTGCAGGCCTCACTTCGACCAGCTTTTCAAGAGGACGGGGAGCCTGGACAAGAGCTTTGAAGGTACGATCTTCTCGTTTTCCTGATTCTTTTGTGTTACAGAGAGATCATGTGGTTCTCAAACCTGACTAGCATGTCCTCACTTGCAACGGTTCAGGAACTCCAAAGGTTGTCAAGCCGGAAAAAACTGTTGAGAATGAGGTAAGCAAAAAATTAGCTAGGACTCATGGTTAACAGAGCAGTTACATCAAAACCATGAAACAAATTGAGTCACTGATCACGTAGGTAAATAAACAATTCCTTGCACGTGATGTGAATTCGAAATGCATATACTTGAACTGAAACAATGGTTACAGAAGGAAAGATACGTATCCTACCTAAAACCAGATTTTTTTTTCTCGAACAATCTAAAACCAGAAATAGGACCAACGGATCTGAACAGAGTAGAAATTTATGAGATGAGACCAGTGTTGTATGGTGTCAATGTTTCATATCAATCAGTCTATGCTCACCATGATTGCATACTTGGCAGAATGCTATTAAAGTCTCTAGCGCATTTGCTGGCACCAGAGAGATATGTGTTGGATGCAGCAAGAAAGTCTATCCAATTGAGAGGGTACACTATTCTATATCCCAACTCTCTAAATCATTTGTCTGTAGTTTTGGGTCCAGAAACTTCTTAAAATTGTGAAGGACATGGGCCAAACACTGAGTTCATCCTTTTAGCTAATTGTACCACTTCTGTGTTAACATGCTAGTTACGATGGTGGAAGAGTATAGGTAAGGTATGAAAACCAAACGTATGTGCCTGCACACAAACCAGGTCAGGATGAAAATGCTTACACTACGGAAATAGGAAACACCAAATGGCCATCCTTTATATTTTTAACATTCATAAAAAGCAAACTACCCTCTCCCCATAATTTTTGTATACAAAAGCTAAAAATAGTTTTTTGGGTGCTTTCTTAGTTCTTACTACTATCACTAGAAGCAACTAGAGGCTGTAAAGACAAAAGACTGCAGGCACATTATAAGCTTTGGTTCAGAGCATCACATGGTGTGGCAGCATGTTCCAATCAAAGCAGGCCTGGGATCCCCAAACCGGTTTCACTCGAGGAGGGGGCAAAAAAGCTTTGCCAAGATCACAATCCACCTACTCCACTCCACCTTCAGACCCCAAAGGTGAAATTCTGCTGTCATTCCTTTGTTTTTTCAGGTTTCACCACCTGCACTGCATTCCCTTGTCCTGAAAATGTGCATTTCCTCTCCCTCCCTATCTCTCTGTACCTCTAATAATTGGCAGAAACTATTTCCTCTCTTTCTTCCACCCCTTTTGTCAGCGTCAGTCCTCACTTGAGCTGGATTTTGCTTAGCCCGTCCGCAAATTTCCACAACCACCACGCCACAATTTCCTCCCATTCATGCCAGACCGGCCCCCCACCTCGTACCCCTCCATCTCTCACTCCTACCCCCGACATTCCCTGCCCCCTCCCTCTAAACTCTAGCTGTGTCCTGCCCGGCGGTATCAATACTTGCAGCGCACCACCAACCACTGAGTCAGCCACGCCATTCCCAGCTCCCATATAACCACCATCCTCAAGGAACTTGAGGGCTGCTTGGGAGTGCTGCAAAGACATATACATTTATATACAGCAGCCTTGGCTTTGTCGGCAGAGGGAGAGAAGTGCAGGGAGGCGAAGGCAATGGCGACCAAGATCCAGGGGACGACCACCAAGTGCACGGCCTGCGACAAGACGGTGTACCTCGTCGACAAGCTCACCGCCGACAACCGCATCTACCACAAGGCCTGCTTCAGGTGCCACCACTGCAAGGGCACCCTCAAGGTTCGTGAAACTTTGGCATCAACATTTAAGCTCAGAAAATAATTACTCTTGGGCTTCTCCGAGAAGCATAACATTTTTGGTTACTCTGGGCTTCTCCGAGAAGCATAACATTTTTGCTGGAACAAGGTCGAGAAACTTACTGGTATGTTTGACAATGTTCTCTGTTCTCTCCTGCAGCTTGCGAATTACAATTCCTTTGAGGGAGTGCTCTACTGCAGGCCTCACTTCGACCAGCTTTTCAAGAGGACGGGGAGCCTGGACAAGAGCTTTGAAGGTACGATCTTCTCGTTTTCCTGATTCTTTTGTGTTACAGAGAGATCATGTGGTTCTCAAACCTGACTAGCATGTCCTCACTTGCAACGGTTCAGGAACTCCAAAGGTTGTCAAGCCGGAAAAAACTGTTGAGAATGAGGTAAGCAAAAAATTAGCTAGGACTCATGGTTAACAGAGCAGTTACATCAAAACCATGAAACAAATTGAGTCACTGATCACGTAGGTAAATAAACAATTCCTTGCACGTGATGTGAATTCGAAATGCATATACTTGAACTGAAACAATGGTTACAGAAGGAAAGATACGTATCCTACCTAAAACCAGATTTTTTTTTCTCGAACAATCTAAAACCAGAAATAGGACCAACGGATCTGAACAGAGTAGAAATTTATGAGATGAGACCAGTGTTGTATGGTGTCAATGTTTCATATCAATCAGTCTATGCTCACCATGATTGCATACTTGGCAGAATGCTATTAAAGTCTCTAGCGCATTTGCTGGCACCAGAGAGATATGTGTTGGATGCAGCAAGAAAGTCTATCCAATTGAGAGGGTACACTATTCTATATCCCAACTCCCTAAATCATTTATCTGTAGTTTTGGGTCACCTTTTTCTAAAAAGGTACGTTGATTATTTTGTTTTTTTTTAAAAAAAGATCACGTCCAAGTTGAGTGCTTAATTATTGATACTTAGCACACAAAAAATAAGAAAAAGGTGACTCATAGTACCTCTTCAGAATTTGCATGAATAATAGTACGTGATGTGCGCAACAACCCTGCAGGTTACTGTTAACGGGACTATGTATCACAAGAGCTGCTTCAAGTGTTGCCATGGAGGATGCACTATCAGCCCTTCAAATTATATCGCGCATGAGGGAAAGCTCTACTGCAAGCACCACCATATCCAGTTGATCAAAGAGAAGGGGAACTTCAGCCAGCTTGAGAATGATCATGAGAAGGCATCGCAGGCTGGATCACTGGAGGATGAAGAATCAGACTATTAGTCCAGGAGTGCTTCCAAGAGATAAATAATGAGTCTCCTTGTGTTTTGTGCCAAGCAGCATATTTTCTGTTGCACGTTTCAGTTTTTACAACGGATGTCATGTGGATTCAGAGAACAATGATAATAGTCTTGCACATGCAATTCTACTGTAAACCTTGTTATATTTGAGTCAAATTATCTCTAGCTGATTTGAACCATTTATTATTATAAGATGCCTCTGTATACAATCGGAGAAAAGTAGGCCATGTACTCAAACTTTGTTTTAGATGCTATCTGGCATTTTGGCAGCAGAATGAATAACAAAAGAAACACTTGGGGTAAAAAAAAAAGCAGGGAAAAATGCAAATAGCCAAGCAACCTAAACTTTCAGCTACTAAAACAATCTGTTAGCTAGCCCCTCATCAAATGATATTAATAAAGGTACTGATCCAAACCAAATTAATAATCAGTGCTTATAGGCCAGACAAAAAGCTATAAAAGCAAACATTGTTTTATTCTGTGAGGTAGAACAAACCTTTCCAACCGATGGCAAGAATCATAGTTAATTATGACCACTACCATTGTTGGATTATTATGGATATCAAATGCGATACTCAAGAACATATCATTGTTTAATCCAAGTGAAGGAGTTTCAAATTGAAATAACCATTATCGTGTATCGTTATAACAAATGTACGTAACAAAGAGCTCATTGCGGGCACAATCCTGTGAGTTTAATTTCTAAGTTGCATTCATGCAAACGAGCATGAATAAAATGAGTTCATTTTGGGGAGTCAAACAGGAGTCAGCTTCCATCAATCCTACTAAAATTACTTGCTCCTGAATTGAAATGCCAACCTTAATACACAGGTCATTCAGGCACATTGGTGAGGACCAACCTGTCAAAGTTAAAAATCAGTATGGCATGAAGCAGGATCAAAGGTGGCACTAATTTTCCATGCCATCATGAATCATGACAATCATCACCCAGCTCATAAGATCCCCAGACACCTTGCTTGAATATCCTGACACCTTCACTAGCTGTCCTTTGACCCACTAACACTACAATTTGCTAACTACCAAATAATTTTTATTTGTTACAGCTTGCAGAAAAGACTGTATACAATCAATGTAAGGGCCCTTAATTGGACCACAAATCTAAAATAAATAATAATGGGAGGAAAGTAGACTATTTTCTCAAAGCTAGTACACAAATAAAGGATATTCTGGGACAATAATTGCTACAGATGGACAGGATGAATGAAGGATGCAGTACTCAGAGGCGACTGTGGCAGCTATATCTGTGTTAAAGACTGATGCAAACATGCAGTGCATAATGTGAAAACAAATGTAATAATTTATATAAAAAACATGTTTTGACGCAATGCATTATTTCAAGCACTAATCATGTTATTAATTATTTTTTATGAATAATAAAATTAGACCAATCACATATATTTCTATGGCAGTTTGTCACAAAAGATAGGAGAGATAAGTGACCTCACTCTTCCCTGTATTTTTGTGGATGGGACAGCCAAGTACAGCCAAGCCATAAAATGTGCAGGTACAGAAGCTGTCCGAACTGTACATATTTGTTTCTTAAATCAGGAGTTACCAAACAGTTTTAAAATTGCGCATCAATACCATTTTTTACCAAAACAAATACCATTTTTTACCAGGAAAGCAGCCGCAGCAGGCAATGGTCTTTATTTGCTCCCCCAAATTGACGTCGAACAAGTCCTAAGCAACACCCAGTCTTCGAAGCTTCCATTAGGATCCCCATGAAACAATTGAATACAGAATTAGCTTCTGACTATCGGATCTCCTGAAAGGACAAAATACCTGCTAGAAAGATAAAAACATGTCAGTGATCTATCTCAACATATAAGGTATACTAGAGATGAAACTACAACTGAAGTTACTAAACAAGGATGCTGTTGTTATTTGACACTGGCATCAATTGGAACAATGCAGGGACCACACAACATAACAAGAGAATCAAACGAGATGGTGTTGAGGAATGGTAAATCAAATGAGCAACTTATTACACTGAAGGGCATAAAAATGCACTTTGGAGTATATGACCAAGCGAACCCACATCAGAAGTTTGAAGATTCCCATAAAACAAAATGAATCTTTGATGAATGCAGCTACGACGAGCATGACTATTGTACTGAGAATCCAGTAGCAGAAAATGACCATCCCCCACAGAGAAATGTTGAACAAGAACAAGAATATGACCATCATGAAAAAAAAAATGCTGATATAAAGCTGAGCAACTGGTTGTACGATGATATTCTTACAGGAATAAAAAAGGCAAATTCAAATGAACAGACTAGCAAAAGGATTTACACAAGGGGGAAAAAAAACTCAAATACCATGAGGAGACAGGATTAACACTTCTACTTTCAACAGAGGACATTGTTAAATGACAACTTAACAAACCCATGCCGCTATGCTGGACAAGGACATGTGACAAGTTGGAAAGTAACAGTTGCAATTTATTGGGAAATTCAATGAAGAAATAATAATGTACATTCTACATTGGTCTTCTAGCAACAAGTACATGCTAGAAGGGACCACACTGGTGCGGTATCAGAATACACGGGGTGTTCTAGCAGCAATTACATGCCAGAAGGGACCCATATTTGGTGACTTGTCAAGAATACAACAATTAGAGGCAACATGCCTCATGCCAACTATTGAATTTTCCTAAAAGTACTGTACAAAGGGGTTCCCTGGCAACAATTATGTGCCAGCCAAACCCAGATCTAGTGTAATGTATCAAGAATACAGCCAGCCGATGAAACATGCCTCAGATCAATAATCGAATTACTGCCAACAAAACCAAACCCGAAGGTTCCGTCCTGATATAGCCAGATCCTTCCCTCCACATTCCTCGCATCCTCCAAGGGAGTTGATAGATGAGGATCAACAACATCAAAACTGGAACTCATGCACAATATCTGAGAAATAACCCTATTTTCTGTCTCTGAATGGTTGGAACCCACATCTCGAATATGATTGCGGCTGCTATAGTTATCCAGCTCTTGCTCAGAGAATGGTGGTTGAAGAAAAGTGGTATCTGTAGTCCAAAATACAGGGGAGTAACCAGAGTTTTGGCCCCTAGTACCACTGAAACGTCGACATGTTACTCCCCCAATGTCATCATAGGTGACAAGGTAAAATTCCAGAGTCCTATTCTCACATATACCCTGTTTGGCAAATAAGATGAAACATCAGCACTTATGTGCATGGAAAAAAAATCGATTATAGTTATTAGAGAAACCAGCTTATGATATAAAATCATACAACCTTTCAGCAAAATAATTCTAATAAGTGACTGAAGTGTTTGAAGATGATAACATTATCTGATTAGTCCTCTTATTGAATAAAACATTTCAAAGAAATAGCAATACATAACATTGTACAAAAGGTGAAATGCTATGAGCCTAAAATAGAACATAGTAACCAGTTGAGAAAAGGTGGTGATGACATCTTATTCTGAAAAGATTCATATGTTCAAAACTTCACCATTCATGAGCTACAAAGGTGTGCGGAGGGGGAGAGTGATAATAATAAAAATAAATGAAGGTCAAAGAAATGTAGCAGTAACCTCAAAAATCTTTCATCTATCAAGAAGCACCTGCTACATATTACATGATATATCCCATGATTTACAACCTCAAATGGTATGTAAGTGCCATCTTCAACCCAAAGAAGTTTCAAAAGGCTGAACAAACTGACAGCTACTGTTATGTAAAGCACAATAAACATTCACCATGGTATTAAATGGTTATAAAGCCATCACCAATTTCAAGCAGCCAAAAATATTAGTTGATGGCAAAAACATTGGAAATGTTAAGGTCACCAAATTGACAGCTTTAACAGAATCCCGAAAGCCATATATTTGGGCTTTTAGGACATAAATCCTACACAAGTAGACATCACGAAATGGAGTCATGTAGTTGTTTCGTTGCGCAAAATGGTTTTGGGAGCACAAAATGAGATTTCTCCAAGCTTCGGGGCTACTCCTATATGCAAAAAGTAACAGCCCCAATCTGTCGCTTCTTCTGGACATGCATTTGCACATTGTAATTGGCCATTTCGATGCTCACTGCTGACATCAACTGAGGCCAACGGAATCAAGCAAAGCTAAAATGCTCCTGTCCACTGCTCAATCTTAATCAGTAAAGGAATGATACAGCAGTCAGCAAACAATGACATCCACTAATCTGCATGCTTGTAAGGCAAACTGCAACTTATTTCCAACACTTGGCATTTGACTAGCACTTTCTGCGGCCTGGACTAGCTAATGTTGTGACAGTGAACAGTTCAACATCTATCATTGCACTCAAATTTTAGCAGCAAAACAAAAGCACAACCAGAATAGTTAATGGCATGACTGCTTGAGCAAATAAGTGCAACCGCAATGAGTAAAAGGTCAAATCTAGCAACATTAACCATAGTTGCACTCCAACTCCAAGAGAACAGCCTCATCCTCTATTTGGCCACATTAAGTTCCAATTGACCATCCCTAAAAATCCTACAGCATAGTAAGCAATGCATCTTGAAATATGCCAACCAGGTGCATGGTAATCTGGTGAAACCTGATGTCTTGCGATGAACATCTTGTATAGGAAAAAAAAAATCTACCTGAGCACCTGACATCCTGCTCTCCATGAAGATGACCCATGGGTATGTAATTAATTTTATTCTTGCAACCACTCACAGTGATCTAATCTCTAAAACTAATACATCCAGTTTTCAGTCTATACTCAACAGGAGCTGTCAAAGAATGAAGAGAGCTTGCACCATAATATTCATAAGAGTGCATGGTACAAAATGGTCTTCTATGCTACACCATCCATTAAAGGGCTAAGCTTCTGAAAGTGAGGGTGGCAATTTAATGGAAATCAATAAGCATTGTGCAACACAAGAGATCTCATTAGTAGGCAACCGCGTGCACCAGGAACCCCATTTCATAGTACCGGTAGCAGATAAATCACAAGCGCTCGCCAATTGTGATACCATATAACAATCAAACATTCCAATGCAAACAGCACTACTCTTGACGTTTTGCAACAGCAAGTGAGCAAGTGTTATGTGCAGAGGAAGCACCTTCCACAGGCCCTGAAGCGGCCGCGCCTTGGTCGGCTCGGCATCCGCGATCCTGACGAAGTGCTCGGGCTCCATCCCGAAGCCCCCTCTCTTCCCCTGCCTGCCCCGCCTCCTCCTCTCGGCCCCGGGGCTCCGCCTGTTGGCGAAGTGCGCGTACATCTCCTCCGGCGGCGACCCGCTCACCATCTCCACCTCCTCCTCTTCCCCTGAAGTGGCCGACGCCGCGGCCATCTCCACCACAATGTGGTTGTTCCCGACGAAGTTGACGCAGACCGGTACGTCACCGACGGCAGCCACCGTGTCACCGGACTCGGCGATGGAGAGCGTCACGAAGGGGGACTTGGAGACCGTGACTCCGTGGGCGGAGGGCGCGAGGAGGGAGGCCGCCAGCGTGGCGCGCGGGCCCCCCTCGAAC
>LAPY01000207.1:159052-169636 GCA_000970635.1 Eragrostis tef
TGCGACGCCGTGCCTGTAGTGTACATCGCCCGCGGGTGCCGTTCGCGCGGTTCCGGCACGGCGGCGAGTGCGTGTACTACGGCGACGTCGTTCGTTTGTTTTTTTCTAGAAAAAAAAAACTTTTATCAGGGCCATCAGCTGCAGGTTCATTGTTTTGCTTGCTTGCTTCCTGAGATCAAATTGTTGCAGTTAAAGCTCGAATTCATGAGAGCCTGCATGGCTCCTGGTGTTTTTTTGGCTAATCCAAGTAACGCTACGACACATGTACTTGTTATTATGGGTGTATATGTGCTTACTTGCAGGAAAGAAGATGGTTAATTTGCCTTGTCCCTGATTCAAACAGAAGTGCCCGTGCACTAATCGTTTCATCGCCATGAACCTGGAGGCGATGGTTACCGACAGATGCCAACATTATCTGAGAATTAATATGCTTTGCACTCTGATCCGTGTTCCGTCATAAAATATCGGTACTCCCTCCGTATGTCAAGTTGTATATTTTTTTTAAACACAACACAGACGCAGAAACTGACAAACACGCGTGAGTATTAACAAACCTTTTTTCTTCTGACACACAGTACATACGCAAACATTCAAAAACATACATGTGTACTCACCCCTATGAACACATGCACGCAACCTCTATCTCTATGAGCGCATCCGAAAGACTAGACCGGCTGGTCTTGAGATTCACAAAGTTACCACAGATGCTTCGCTATCGACGGAGACGTTGCGTCCCACTGAATGCACAATGTCGTTAAATTCTAGAAAATTCGCTCTCAAGGAGAGTCGAACCAATGACTTGAGGTGCTACTGGGCCTCTTGTAACCACTAGGCTATATGCCCTTTCGCCACCCTATGAACACACGCACGTAACACCGACCCCTATGAACACACGCACGTAACACCGACCCATATTAGCACCTTCAAAAGACTTCACAAAGTCACCATTAGCGTCTCATTAACGATGGGAACGTTGCCTCCAACTGAAAGATAAATGTGAAACACCCATGTCAAGTTTAGAACTTGAACCCGGATGATTTGGTTACATCACAAAACGCTTAACCAACTGAGCTATACTCGCTCTGCATGTCATTCTGTATGTCGATAGTTCTTGGCCTTTGATGGGCAATATAGACCCACTATTATCTATTAAAACTGAATTATAATATCAAATAAATGTATGATATTTCTTTACTGATTAAATTGCATAATCTATAAATACTATTCTACATTCTAACTTTTCAGAAAGGAACTGAGTCTTATACAACGATCACGATCAAGGTGATAAAGTCTTGTACAACGATTGTTAAAATAGTTGTTGATTTACTTTAGAGTAAATTTCGCAAAACGCGAGTGTTATGATCATGTTGTCAGTATCACATAACCACATGTTTTATGGTACTTATATTTAAAAAAGCCTCATTCCTGTTGCTTCAAAAAAAACAAACCTCATTTATCCTTCAAACCTTATGCGCGGGCCTAAAATGGTCTAACGTGGTGCATTTTGTTCATGGCATGCGGGATGATGACTTGGCTGCAACATTACACGTCAAAAATAGATCAATAAATGTTATGACCAACCAGAAAAAAAGGATCGACATGAGGGTTTAGATCAATAATTTTTTGAGGAATCTGTAGTGAGCTTATGCTCATATGAATTTTTGAAGAACCCTCCATCTTTGTTTAGTTTAATCTAATTTTAAGACAAAGAACTGTGTTCAACTGCTTTACTTTCCTAGTTGAAATATATTTCTGCCAAAATGAAAAAAAATCTTGGCTTTTGTCTTCCTGATAACTTTTTGTGTGTTCATCTAAATATGCTTTACAACAAAATTATGTGACAAAAATAGCTTAAACTGATCACGCGGAGCCCAAAATAATCTTTGTGCGCACTTCCTGGATGCATCAAGGAGTTCGATCCCCCGGTGGTAAGTCATCAAAGTTCACACATGATTTTGAATAAAACAAACTCAATCTCCGTACGAAGGTTAACGAGCACTAGTAGTGTGTGCCGTGTGGTACTGAAATTTCAGACAAATCGATGGTTAATTTGCCTTGTCCCTGATTCAAACAGAAGTGCCCGTGCACTAATCGTTTCATCGCCATGAACCTGGAGGCGATGGTTACCGACAGATGCCAACATTATCTGAGAATTAATATGCTTTGCACTCTGATCCGTGTTCCGTCATAAAATATCGGTACTCCCTCCGTATGTCAAGTTGTATATTTTTTTTAAACACAACACAGACGCAGAAACTGACAAACACGCGTGAGTATTAACAAACCTTTTTTCTTCTGACACACAGTACATACGCAAACATTCAAAAACATACATGTGTACTCACCCCTATGAACACATGCACGCAACCTCTATCTCTATGAGCGCATCCGAAAGACTAGACCGGCTGGTCTTGAGATTCACAAAGTTACCACAGATGCTTCGCTATCGACGGAGACGTTGCGTCCCACTGAATGCACAATGTCGTTAAATTCTAGAAAATTCGCTCTCAAGGAGAGTCGAACCAATGACTTGAGGTGCTACTGGGCCTCTTGTAACCACTAGGCTATATGCCCTTTCGCCACCCTATGAACACACGCACGTAACACCGACCCCTATGAACACACGCACGTAACACCGACCCATATTAGCACCTTCAAAAGACTTCACAAAGTCACCATTAGCGTCTCATTAACGATGGGAACGTTGCCTCCAACTGAAAGATAAATGTGAAACACCCATGTCAAGTTTAGAACTTGAACCCGGATGATTTGGTTACATCACAAAACGCTTAACCAACTGAGCTATACTCGCTCTGCATGTCATTCTGTATGTCGATAGTTCTTGGCCTTTGATGGGCAATATAGACCCACTATTATCTATTAAAACTGAATTATAATATCAAATAAATGTATGATATTACAAATATTCTTTTGGAGATGAATCTATAAATACTATTCTACATTCTAACTTTTCAGAAAGGAACTGAGTCTTATACAACGATCACGATCAAGGTGATAAAGTCTTGTACAACGATTGTTAAAATAGTTGTTGATTTACTTTAGAGTAAATTTCGCAAAACGCGAGTGTTATGATCATGTTGTCAGTATCACATAACCACATGTTTTATGGTACTTATATTTAAAAAAGCCTCATTCCTGTTGCTTCAAAAAAAACAAACCTCATTTATCCTTCAAACCTTATGCGCGGGCCTAAAATGGTCTAACGTGGTGCATTTTGTTCATGGCATGCGGGATGATGACTTGGCTGCAACATTACACGTCAAAAATAGATCAATAAATGTTATGACCAACCAGAAAAAAAGGATCGACATGAGGGTTTAGATCAATAATTTTTTGAGGAATCTGTAGTGAGCTTATGCTCATATGAATTTTTGAAGAACCCTCCATCTTTGTTTAGTTTAATCTAATTTTAAGACAAAGAACTGTGTTCAACTGCTTTACTTTCCTAGTTGAAATATATTTCTGCCAAAATGAAAAAAAATCTTGGCTTTTGTCTTCCTGATAACTTTTTGTGTGTTCATCTAAATATGCTTTACAACAAAATTATGTGACAAAAATAGCTTAAACTGATCACGCGGAGCCCAAAATAATCTTTGTGCGCACTTCCTGGATGCATCAAGGAGTTCGATCCCCCGGTGGTAAGTCATCAAAGTTCACACATGATTTTGAATAAAACAAACTCAATCTCCGTACGAAGGTTAACGAGCACTAGTAGTGTGTGCCGTGTGGTACTGAAATTTCAGACAAATCTACTTAACCTAAATAGAAATCCCATATCTCCTGACATTTTGGTTTCTAATAAAATATTAGTCGAGCACTGTGCTTTACCGCTATATGGAAAACTGAGAGAAAACTTGGCGGGTTACCTTTTCCACATTGAGAATCTTGCAACTCCACTCAAAAATATTTCGAATCAGGATTCGTCAGCTTTTGTAATGGAAATCCTAAAGGTACAAAACGGTAAACATAGAGGAAGATCAGCATATTATATGCTTGACCTGTCTAGAGTGCACGGAACGGCTAACAACATTTCGATGCCCTAATCTCAGTACAAAGAGCATTGCAGAAGTAATGATTGTACGACAGGTAATGACATATTTATCATCTACAATATGATGAAGTATTCCAGAGATCCTACATCATTCCAGGCTCCTGATACAAATACAGAGCCAACATTTCACTGATGTCATAGTCAGTCTATCACGATGAATTGCCGATAATGATTACTGGTTCTGTTGACTATATCTTGGCTCTGATCATCAGCATAGTTATTGCCTGCATGCATAACTGAAATTTAGGAATGTGAAAAGTGTAAGTACAAACAACTGAACTGCAAAGGCACCCAAAGAAAAATGCTGCAGGGAAAACCATGTTTACAAACTTTCTTTGTTATGGGAGGGGGACGAGTATTTGATTTCGAACAGAACTGATATCGATCAAAACAAAAAAATATTAAATTGTTACTGGATGCGAATCAAAATAACTGAAGCACTAACTGTAAGCTAACAACCCAAAATATATAATCATATTACTGAGATAAAGCTAGCCCAATACTAGTACAAACATTCGAGTACTACAGTACTATATAGTGGGATGATGGCTTGCGCAACGACAACAATTCGAGTTGTATAATGAATTATAGCAAGCGATTTTTATCATTAAATGTTTAAAGCACCAGTGACATATTTCAGTTGCATATGGCTGAAAATATTATTTATATGACCAAATACATGATTACTACATGAAACATCACAAGCTACAAAGAAGAAAGAAAGTAACCGTACATTCAGAATAGGCCTGGATATCGACATCAGAAATGTGGGCAATCTTTCCCCAGTCTGAACCAACTTCCCTTTCATAGCACTTCATAAAACCTGGGTCACAGCCCCATATTTTCAGCTTGCTAAGTGAGGCAGGCAGTTTAGGGAGTGATTGAAGCAGAGGGGCACTTTCTATATGCAAGCTCTGTAACGATTCAAGCTTTTTGATCTCGTATGGCAGGGAGCGCAGAGACTCAGCAACTCCAATTTCAATGGAATGCAGGGACCTCGAATTCTGTAGCAACCATTCCCCAGGCATGGACTCCATTGCATAATCATCACAGATTTGCAGCTCACGGGTGTGTCTGAGACTTCTTAATGGCTCCACGGATAATAGGGCTTGATAGTCAATTCTGAGCTTTTGTAGTTTAAAGGTACAGGTAGCCTGCTTTGTGTATGAAGAACTGATCTTGTAGCAGCATAGGATAGACAGTACTCTCAGGGTGGCTGCGGCTCCAAGCCCACCCAAGGATAACAACTTTTTGCATCTAACTACTGAGACATCATTAATATTGTTGAGAGTCCCAAACACTTCTTCTGATGGAAGTTCCACTACATTACTGATATTATATAGTGCTAACCTTCTAAGAGCAGTGAGGTTTTGCAGAGACATGAGAACTGAAACATTGATATCACCGCATGGGTTCATATCCAAGTTCCTGAGTGACACATGCAGCAAATGGTCTTCAGTCTCAACATTCCTTAGTATTGGACATGCAATTATTTCTAGGGAACTCAAATGGGGTAATTCTGCAAAGCCCCTCGATGGCAGATGGTGTAACCTTTCACAATGTCTTAAGACCAATGTTTTAAGAGAATGAAGTTGGTCCTGCTGCTCTAGGAAACCTTTATTCAGAGAAGTCAACTGAGCGCAACTTTCAATATGTAAAAAACCAAGCTGAGATTTCTCTGGTTCTGAACCCCCTCGACCAGTATATCTCTGAAGTATTGTTGGGAGAACTACAAGCTGAACATGCTTTATGATCAATAGCTCAAGGGTACATGGTATATCAGGAAGTTCCTTCAGTTTAGGGCACCATAGAACTGTCAGAGTACTGAGAAATGGTGGTAGGCAAGCATTCTCTGATTCGTTGATCTCAAACTGCTGCTCTCGCATTGTACCAATGTATTCCAGCTGAAAAAGATTCTCCAACTTCAAGTGCTTGAGTGAAGTTAACTCCTTCAGTGATGGCAGGCTCTTCCATTTCATGCAATACTGAAGATCAAGAGACACCAAATGGATGAGTTGTGAATTTTCAATCCAAACCGGAAGTTTGACTCCACTGTATCCATGAATATGCAGCAGCTGAATTTCTCCGTTTGGTTCAAGATTATCAATGATTCTTCCATCCTGGTCCACTGGTTCCTTCAAGTGCTTATTCCATGATAATGACAAAAGCTTCATATGATGTTTTTCCTTTAATTTGATACCCGCAGCTTCTTCAAAAGTCAATACATTCTGAAGATTTCTTAGGGTGAGTTGACAAAGGCTTGTTAATTTCCCCAATGCACGCAACCTCTGACCATCATTCTCCACTGTCTCAAATATATGCAACTCCTGAAGTAAGGTTAGCCTCCCAATTTGATGGACCATTGATGACATATTGTCAGGAATATGCAGACAGTGCAAGCAACGTAGGCTATGTATGTCGGCACAGTTTGCTCCTTTTGCTGTCAAGTACTCAAGTTTGAACACTTGCAAGTGATAGAGCTTGAAGACTTTCTGAAGATGAAACTCATCACATGAAAACAAAAAGAGATATCGGAGATGAATTAAACTGGGTACACTATCAAGTGCACGAAACAGTGATGGCACACACAAGTATAGTAGGCGCAAGCTTCTTGAATTCTTCAGGAGAACCCCAAGAGCAAGTTCAGTCTCTTGATCAAGACCAAATTCAATCTGTATGATAAGTGTTCGCAAATTAGTAAAATCAGAGACCGGCTCGTGTTTCCTGTAGATCTTCATGAAATGCCGGCAGATGGCCCCTAAATTGCTGGAAGGAGCAACAGACAGATGTCGGGTTGTCACACTTATGCTACGCAAATCACCACTATCCACTCGTGCACATTCACTTTTCGAGACATGTTGTGCCAAATCATGGATTAAATCATGCAAAACATAATATTCTTGCTGGTTTCCATCAGAAGTATCTGTTTTTAACATACAGGAAAATAATGATTTTCTTGCCAATAAATCAAAGTGTTCTTCCCCGACCTCTGAACTCAATAAGCCAACATATTTCGATTTCTGTAGGCCAATATTCTCAGATTTGGATGAGCTGAAAGGTAGCAATCCAGAGCCAGTCCACATTTTTGCCAGTTCTACCTTGTTAAATTTGTATCCTTTAGGAAATAAACTACAATATCTGAAACAAGTTTGCAGTTCTGTGGGTAGCCGATCATAGCTCAGCCTAAGAGATGAAAGAACTATGTATTTTGAATCAAGGTGCTGCCAGCCTCTATGTAGTACAGTATTCCAGTGATGGGTATCCATATGCAATCCCAGCCAGGAAGCAACAAGACTAGTAACTAGAGGGCATCGACCATTTTTTTTGGCTATCTGTTCACCGATCAACCTAAAATTATCATAATCTTGCAAATCAACTTGAGAAGGCAGACAGCTATTAAAGAGCATGAGATTGTCATTTTCGCTTAACTCTTCAATTTTCAGATATTTAACTTGAGCTCCTACAGCAACAGCTGCCATATCCACTACTGATTGCATCCGTGTCGTTAGCAGGATCCTGCTTCCTTTCTTGCAGACCCTTAGAGGAGCCACCAATGTTTGCCACTTGTCAACACTGCCATCTTCCCAGACATCGTCTAGGATCAGCAAAACTTTCCTATATCTGAGTGTTTCTGTAAGAGAGTTTCGCAGAAGATTTGTGCTAGAGTAGGCAGGTGGTCTACCGGTAATATTTTCAAATATAAACCTTGCCATGGCTTCTGTATCAAAATCAACAGAAACGGGAACCCACACAACAGCCTTGAAGTTAGCCGACACTCTGGGGTCTTGACAGACTATATTAGCAAGTGATGTTTTCCAATCTGTATGATAAGTGTTCGCAAATTAGTAAAATCAGAGACCGGCTCGTGTTTCCTGTAGATCTTCATGAAATGCCGGCAGATGGCCCCTAAATTGCTGGAAGGAGCAACAGACAGATGTCGGGTTGTCACACTTATGCTACGCAAATCACCACTATCCACTCGTGCACATTCACTTTTCGAGACATGTTGTGCCAAATCATGGATTAAATCATGCAAAACATAATATTCTTGCTGGTTTCCATCAGAAGTATCTGTTTTTAACATACAGGAAAATAATGATTTTCTTGCCAATAAATCAAAGTGTTCTTCCCCGACCTCTGAACTCAATAAGCCAACATATTTCGATTTCTGTAGGCCAATATTCTCAGATTTGGATGAGCTGAAAGGTAGCAATCCAGAGCCAGTCCACATTTTTGCCAGTTCTACCTTGTTAAATTTGTATCCTTTAGGAAATAAACTACAATATCTGAAACAAGTTTGCAGTTCTGTGGGTAGCCGATCATAGCTCAGCCTAAGAGATGAAAGAACTATGTATTTTGAATCAAGGTGCTGCCAGCCTCTATGTAGTACAGTATTCCAGTGATGGGTATCCATATGCAATCCCAGCCAGGAAGCAACAAGACTAGTAACTAGAGGGCATCGACCATTTTTTTTGGCTATCTGTTCACCGATCAACCTAAAATTATCATAATCTTGCAAATCAACTTGAGAAGGCAGACAGCTATTAAAGAGCATGAGATTGTCATTTTCGCTTAACTCTTCAATTTTCAGATATTTAACTTGAGCTCCTACAGCAACAGCTGCCATATCCACTACTGATTGCATCCGTGTCGTTAGCAGGATCCTGCTTCCTTTCTTGCAGACCCTTAGAGGAGCCACCAATGTTTGCCACTTGTCAACACTGCCATCTTCCCAGACATCGTCTAGGATCAGCAAAACTTTCCTATATCTGAGTGTTTCTGTAAGAGAGTTTCGCAGAAGATTTGTGCTAGAGTAGGCAGGTGGTCTACCGGTAATATTTTCAAATATAAACCTTGCCATGGCTTCTGTATCAAAATCAACAGAAACGGGAACCCACACAACAGCCTTGAAGTTAGCCGACACTCTGGGGTCTTGACAGACTATATTAGCAAGTGATGTTTTCCCCATTCCAGCCATGCCTACCACTGCATAAACAGAGAAAGGGTTATCTTCAGCTGTGTCCATCGTCAACCACTGTATTAATTGTTCTCTCTCCCTGTCCCTACCGAATATATCTCCATTGCTGATCCAGCTGGGGTATCGACTATGTTTAGGGGAAGATGATGGAACATTGGACGAGGCACTTTCAGGATAATCTTTAGAACCAAGCCGAGGGGGCAACTCCCTTTGGAGAAGCATGACACGAGGTGCAGATCCCATTCCAATGGAAATTGTGTCCACTAATGACTGTTGTGCAGTCATCAGTAGGATCTTGCTTCCTTCTTTACAGACATTTAAAGGAGCTACTAAAGCTTTCCAATCCTCCGCACAGAAGTTGTCTAGAATAAGCAAAAGCTTCTTATCTCTGAGTTGCACCCTAAGCGAGTATTCCAGAGAACTCATATGAGTGTGCAGTTCGCAGGTAACTGCTTCCAGTAGAACAGAATTGATTTTTTGTAGAATGGACGGAACTGGCACGAATGGATATTCTCCATGCTCGGTAAGATCCACAGGCCACACAATGAAGTCAAAATTAGCCAGTACTCTGGGATCTTCATGGACTGTGCTAACAACTGTAGTTTTACGATCTGCATACCCTGTCAGTGCACAAACGGTGAGAGGACTCCCTTCAGCTGTGTCCTCGATCAACCACTGCACTAGATCTTCTTTCTCCTGTTCCAGGCGAGAAACACCTTCAGCAGTGGCTAGCCAACTAGAGTAGCCGTATGTGTCAGCAGAGTACCGAACACGAGCCATGAGTGCGAGCACCACAGAAAAGGGCGTTTGATTCGCTTGCGGACGCAAAAATTGTGAACTGTCCACAGCGTTTCTCAGCTTTTTCAGGCTGCTCCCAGGAATATTAAGCCTTGTAATCTTGTTAATAACCTTTCTTTTAACAATTTTTGAGACAGGATTACCAACCTCTTCCTCCAGCCTGCTGTAATTGATCTCGTCGATGGCGTCCTCAATCTTCTCAACAGCGTCCCTGAATCTCCAGAATCGAGAGGTCACATCCCTGAACACTTGATTGAGCCAAGGGATCCCCTTGATCAGCAGACCCTCAGCTCGGTCCAACTCTGCTTGGATGCTTCGGAGTTCCTGCAACCGCTTCTGCCTAAGATCATTCGTGGCAGCACCCAAGTAGTAGGCTCTGTCCACCAACGAGATCGCAAGCTCCGCTGTCATTTTGAAAGCGGATAGAGGAAATTCTACGGCCTCCATATGTACGGGAGATCTGGAGAAGGAAACTTTGCTCGATGGCAGGGAAAATAGAAGTCAACGGAGAGAGGTACAGGCTATTCTCTCCCCTCATCCCACTACGGCACTACCCAATATAAGCCGGTGAGTGATGGAAAGTTGGAAACCTTGCTAGCCCGTCACGCGCGCGACGCTAGCTAGCCCGCGTGACCCATGGGAGCACTTGGCCCAGGAAGCAGGCGGCCTAATACAGCGTGGGGCCCAAAGAGCGAGCCACCTTCTGATTTTTCACCCGACCAGGGGGGGCGGGGGG
>LAPY01000207.1:171319-183551 GCA_000970635.1 Eragrostis tef
GCTGCCTCATGAAAATTCGCTCCGGCTGCCCACTGCGCCAAAGAACGGCGACAGCCTCCCTCCCCAGCCCGCGTCGTCCGACGGCGAAGACGAATCGATGCAACAAGTCCCGATTATGAAGACGAATCAAATAAGGTTGTATTGCATGTACGTAATCAGCCTGCCCGTAATGCTATTGGGCATGGCTAGAATTCTGATTGGGGATTGAAGGTGGGCAGGCCTTAGAAGAGATGCACTACTTGCATCTCCAGATGGAGACAGACCCCTGTTTCTTGGGGGCCAGGGCCCTGGGTGGCTCAGGGCCAGCTTCTAATCTTCTCAGCCGTTTAAATTTTTAGTTTTATTTTTATTTTTTTGCGCAAACTCTTAATATTTTAATATTTTCCATGGAGCATGTTGTGATGACTGCGAGCACTAGCCTCTCATCGGTGATGGAAGAACATATGCAGCTCATATGGATGATATGAATGAGTTACGGATATTGTAAGGAAACCAGTGATTCACCCTCGAAGGCCCTGACTGCTTTCTTTAATTTCTTTTGGCTTATTTTCAATGGCCCATCTGGTGTCTTTTATGTAGGACCAGCCTAGAAGAAGCTAGCAACTTAACAAATCTTAAAGGCTAATCCACTAATAACTTAGTTAAAGGTTAATCCTGGTATGTTGCGGCCGCTGAACTTTCTGCTGCTGCGCGTCTGAGCCCAAAGAGGCGCATAACAAGCGAGAACCAGAATCTGTGGTCAGTCAAAGATGTCCAGAAACACGCATTCTCCACGAAGTTCATTGCTGTTGATTTCAGCTAGATTGGGGCATGATAGAGGCCGAGGAGATGAAGACCTAACGGGGGAACATATATATTGTACCCATCATTCAACATAAATGTACCTCCCGAGAAAACATTTCTCCTAAATGTAGAGTTTGCAGCTCCATTATTTGTCTACTTCCACATACATGGTTCGGAAATTCAGATAGTGCTGGTAAGTTCAGAAATATTTTCCTTGTTGCCGTCAGGCATAGTGTATTTAACAAGATACCAGGAATGGAATGAGGAAATAGAAGCAGGGGATAATCAAACTAAATTTTGCTTATATAATGATGCAGAATACCGCCACCATATCATAGTAACCTCATTTATGAATGCTTCAGTTGTAACTCAGAGTGTACATTAGCAAGCAATCTCTTGGACAATTGTCCTCCATCGCATCATACTTCAATTAAATGGCGATGCACATATGCAAACTTCAATCCAAAATCACTTTGCTATTATGTGCATGACTCCATGAGATAAGAAATTTGGAACAAGGATATGTACAGTACATGAAAAAAGTAGCACAAAGTACCAAGGGAGTTTGAAAAAAAAAAGGGGAGAGCTATGGCCTCTGGCTAGCTGGTGTCATGGCTCTATGCATACAGGCGTGACAAAAGGAAAATCCAAAAGGTGGATAATAGAGCTGATAGTGAAACTTTAGATGAAGAGAGAAGCAACTCCAAGGTATGCCAAGAAACAATGTGTTTCATACTAAATTTTTGAGGCAATAACCTTTTACTACCAGCTTCATCAGCTACAAATATCTTCATACAGATAGATAATACGATAACAAAGATTCAGTTGAATAATCATAAATTTAGACAGAGATAACTAGGTTCATAGATATATGGATACATACCTGCAAAAAAAAATATTGATAGATTAATGCAAAACTCTCATGATGCAGTCAAAACAGACCCTGTAGTGGAAACAATGCCAATTTGATAGCGTCGTATATTGTCCATCACATAAAGGTTACAAGGATCTTTCTCCAAAATGGAAGAAGTTAACTCTGCCTGAAATTGGACATAGAGGTTGTGAATGAGATTACCAGCAAAATGACAAAGCCGATAAACAAAAAAAGGACAAAATAATGCACAAAAATCACATACCAGTCATGCCCTTTAGGATATGAGACAACGAGGGATCCGGCTTATCTTTGCCCACTCTGAGCCGCCAGACTGGCATTGCTCAGTTAACTCGGCACAACAACCATTTATGACAAGGACCCAGAGGTTTTGTGGCATGAGTGGTAGCGACTGAAGGACATGAGCATTATGTACAAGGAAACTACGAAGAGCCTTGAAACAATGCATTTTCGAAGGAAGATATCGCAACAGTTCAGCACTGCTTATTTCTATATGCTCCAACTGAGAAACATTCTGTAACAGCCATTCCTCAGGCAACAAATCCATTTTAGGTCGTCCTGATATGATAAGCCTTCTTGTGAGGCGCAGATTCCTTAATGAACTAAAAAAAAGTAACCGATGGTCATCAATGTCAAGCTTACCAAGCTTTAGATCAGAATATTCTACTGAAGCTGGTGGAACCCTTGATGATGAAGATGTAACCAGGTTGACACAATGCTCTATTTTCAATACTTTAAGGCATGAAAGGGCTCCTATCCCACCCAAGGATGATAGCTCATTACACGCAATGATCTCAACAGTCTCCATTTTTGATATTCTTCGGAAATCAGCTGCGTCTGGAAGTGAGCTCAATTTATGACATCGGATTAGTTTTAAAACTGTGAGCGCTTTGTAATGTTCTTCTTGCAGGAAACAACCATTTAGACATATCAAAAGTTCACACGATTGTATATGAAGAATAGAAAGTTGTGGCTCTAATCTCCTGAGATCAGACATGATAGGCAAACTAGAAATTCCAACTGCATCTATCATAAAAAATTGCAAACTGAAAGGTAGATCAGGCAGCAGTGAAAGGTTTGGGCATTCTTTCACAATAAAAGTAACCAGATGCGGAGGCAATCCACCTAGACCAGGACCTTTCGTCTGAATCTCCCTGTAATGATAAGCATTGGAACCATGGGATGAAGCAGCAATATATTTTAATTTTGGAAGGCGTGCAAGGAAGACATGCTTCAATGCCCCTAGACTGCCAAGTGGTGGAAGTTCATCCCATTCTAGACATCCATCAAGCTCGAGATGTATTAGATTGGAGAGGTGCTGATTTTTAATCCACATTGGTGGTCTAATGCCACTATATCCATTTATAGTTAAATACCTGATATGTCTCTGAGGAACAAGCTTATGGAGGATCTGGCAATCAACTCTAGCTTGATCATCAGACCATCCCAAAGATAAAACCTTCATATCTGTCTTATTATCCAATTTAGCGGCATCAGCTTCGTCACAATCACTAACATTTTGGATATCAAGAACAATGATTTTCCGCAGCATCTTTAAATCCTGCAGCTCAGATATTTTGTGGCCATCCTTTTTGCACACAACAAAACCATTCAGCTCTCGAAGACTAGTCATTCGTCCAATGTGAGGGACCCTGGACAATGTAATTTTAGGAAGCTCCAGTTTCTTCAATCTAGGTAGGTTGCCAATATCAATGGAACTCACTCCTTTCTCTTTATGTATCTTTATGATCCGAAGAACTTGCAGGTGACAGAGCTTAAACAATTTAGATAGATTAGGTTCATCAGTAGCTGACATATAGATGTACCTTATGTGCTTCAGTTCAGAGACAGCATCATTCATGCCAAACCAACCATGTCCATGTAACTTTAAGACGCGCAAACTTAATCTTCCTTTTATAGCTTTCTTGAGATCATGCGCAAGTTCTTGTTGAAGCGAATCTGACTCATTTACTATGATCAGAGTGCGTAGGTTTTGGGACTGGGAAATAATTTGAATACTTTCAGAATTTACGCTTTGAATGTACAAGTGACGCACTTTAGACGGAAATATGCAAGGTATGTCAGCACTGTGGTCACCATCTTCATACCTTGAACATTCCTCATTGGACACAGAACATGCCAATTTATATATAAAATGATGCATGACATAGTAATCTTCAGAAGGATCAGCATGCAGTTCTCGTGGCACTAATGAGAAGAATGATTTCTGTGCCAGAATAATGAAGTACTCCCTAGCAATATCTTCCTGGTTCCTTTTGCCATCCTCTCGTTGAAGTATCAACCCTGAACCCACCCAAATCTCAATCAACTCATCCATCTTGAACTTGAAGTCAGGAGGAAATATGCTGCAGAACCGAAAGCAAAGTTGTACTTCATAAGTCAGATTTTGGTAGCTCAATTTGAGCATGTCATCTACTTGAGGAATATCTTGATTTAAGATGGTGCTCCATGTAATATGGTCTGTGTTGCCTCTCAGTTGCTGACCAATTATTTTTGCTATGAAAGGACACCCTTCAAGTTTCCCAGCAATCTGCTCACCAATCAATTGAAGCTCTGGGCGATCAATGGGAATCAAATCACCGAATGCATGATGATTGAAGAGCTTCAGAGTATCCTTCTCACCCAAGCCACTTAGCTTCAAACATTTAACTCCAATTCGTGTTTGAAGTTCAACCGCTTCAGCAACTGATCTCATTCGGGTTGTGAGCAATATTCTACCACCCATTGCAGCAGCTTCTCTTAGTGAACCGAAAAAATGCTCCCACTTCATATCTTTTGTATCCTCCCATGTATCGTCCAAGATTAGAAGAAACCTTTTAATTACCAACTCTTTTTTTAGCCTCAATTGCAGGGAGTCCAAAGTCTCGGCACTAACTTTGTCCTGGGTGATTGATTCCAAGATCCTTCTCACCAGCTCTTTAGGATCAAAGCGCTTAGAGACATGCACCCAAATTATCATGTTACCAAAATGATCCTGAACCATTTTGTCTTGGCAGATAAACTGGGCAAGGGTTGTTTTCCCCATGCCACCACCACCAACAATTGCACACACTGAAAGGTTACGATCTACAGTATCAGGAGAAGTATGGACACCCAACCATTCAAGTATTTCGTCCTTCTCCTTCTGCCGACCAAATACAACTGTGGTCAACTCCCTCGCCGTCTCACGTGTGTTCCCCGAATCTTGATTACCTAAGGTACAACCGTGAGGCTTATTTCGGATGATCGAGAGGAATGCTCCGGCATCATGAAGGACTGAATCCAAATTTATCAAAGCATCCTTCAGACGCTGAGAAGTACCACCGGTGACAACAGCACTGACAGACCGACGAAATCCCCTGCGAATGTCAGGGAAACGGTAGGATACTCTCTCCATCCAATCTTTGGCTTCTTGGGCTTTCCGACTTTTGACCTCCTTCTCCAGATCCAAGAACTCTAGCTCGTCGAGTGCGTCCTCAGCCTCCTCCATGGCGTCGCGGAAAATAAATAGCCAATCTCCCATATTCTCCATGACCAGCTCCTGATCTCCGGCACCGAAGATTGCCTGGATGACCGGCAGCTTCGCCGTCAGCCTTTGACGCAGATGTTCTTCCTCCGCCGTCAGGCGGCCCAGGGCCTTTTTCACAAAGAAGGAAATCGCGGCCCCCGCCGCGTTTTCCCCCACGAAGATAGCCGCTTTCTTGGCGAAAGCAGCAGCCGCAGCTTCCGCCATGTGCTGCTGGTGAAGGGAACAAATGAGACAGGAAACAAGAGCCGATCTCGACTCTGGAGTGAGGTGTTCGGCTTGGGTCTTACCCTGGGCAGCCGCGGCAGAAGCACTCCTCGGCGTCCTCTTCTGCTAAGCCGTGGTTGCGGCACCGCAACAACAGTAATTTGGAGCTTGGTTGGGGACTGGAACGAAGAAGTGGAGCTCGGTTTGAGGTGGAAGAAAGAGATGGAAATGCTTGTTTGAGGAAGATCGGAAGAAGGAATGGGGGACAGCTGGGAGGATTGCAGCAGTCTCGCCGTCGGCTACGGCGACCTGCTGCGGCTGTGCAGAGGAAGCTTGCGTTGAATGAGTTTGGATCGGGATGCTCGTTGACCTTGACAGGGAAGCCTGCTTTGGCCTGGAATATGCAGTTATGCACCGGCACATATCTTGGGCAAACTAATACCAAAAGTTAGAAAATAAAAACTCCTTCGGTCCCAGAAATGAGCATATTTCGTTTGGTTAAAGTTAATCTTTCAACTTTTAACCTATAATTTTTATTTTAAATATAAAAATTTATTATAATAAGTTTTAGATAATAATAGAGTTAATTTCACAAAATCACAACTATTTGGTCTAATGTTGCAAGGAACCACAACTTTTGTAAAAAGTTTCACAAAACCACAACTTTTAGTTCGGCCCCACATATTAGCCACACAAAAGCGCATAGGGCCAATAGAGGATGACTAGTGGGCCCAAGACCAAAACTTGTGGTTTTGTGTAACAAGTCACACAAATAGTTGTGGTTGTGAAATTGGTTTAAAAAATTGTGGTTCTTTGCAACATGAGACCAAATAGTTGTGGTTTTGTGAAATTAACTCATAATAATATCATTTTTTTATTACACGTTACAAGTTAGACATGCACACATCTACCTTTTATGAACACACGTATGTGAATCATATCTTTATGAGCATCTTTAAAAACCGAGCCGGTAAATTATCGAGATTGACAAAGTCACTACTGGTGTCTCGTTAAGGGTCTGTTTGGATCCACCAAAATTTTAAGAATTCAAATTTGAAAAAATATAGAAGATCTAAACAAAACAGAATATGCATCATATTCTAAAATCCAAATTATAGAATTTTAAAAATTCCATAATCTAGCATAAGTACCAGATTTTAGGTGATTTTATTTGTCAACTTGTGCCACCGCTCATCAAATATATAGGAAGGACAAGCTAGTCATTAACTACCTCAGAAACCGACTTTTATATTTTAAAAATATAGAATCCAAACATCCCATCCAAAGTTTTTTTTAAGAAGCCAGAAGCCACTTATTATCCAGATTCTTAGAAAGTAGTGGAGATATATACCCCACATAAAAAACACGACATTATTAAATCTTAAAAAATTCACTCCTACGTGGAGGCGAACCTAAAACCTGCAGAGACACTTGTAAGCACTAGTACTAATGCCATGGGCCATAGGATGGGCACGGAAGTGCATAAATAGATGTTAATAAGCAAAAATTGAGCCTAAGACTTGATAGATGAGAAGGAATTCACTTATCACTAGACTAAGACTATTAATTATATGTATAAAAACTAAAATATATATTTAATAAACCTTAATCGTGCCGTGTCGTGCCGCCTGTTGTGACCACCCTTCGGCCCAAACACGGCTTGATGGTGCGTGCTGCTTCAGGCTTGAAGTTAATCTTGCTATGCCGGGTTCAGATGGGGCCAAAATTAATGTGTGCCCGTCTATTTAGTCCGGCCCATTTGGCCATCACTCCTGATAGTTCGGCCTTTTTTTCGAGATTGATTAGTCCGTGCATTGTCTGATTACGTTAACCTCTCGTGGCTGGCCCTGGTTGCCATGAGCCATGTCCCAATGGGTACCTATGCGTGTACATTTGGATGATGAATTGTTTTTCAAAAAAAAAATGATGATGAATTTGTACTGTGTAATTCTTAAAAAAAATAAAATTGGATGATGAGTTTGTGAAGGTCGGATGAACTTCTATTCTATTTGGGCGAGTTTTTTGGTCGACTCATGACCCAACTAAAATTTAGAAAACTTGCATCGTCTCTGCCTACAGGAAGAAAGACGACAAGGACACCGCCCGCCCCTTCCCCCGCGACGCGCCCGGCGCCGGCCAGCGGCAAAGAGCCCGTCGATCGCGTACTACAATGTTGATTTTGTTTTAAAAATGTTGAAATAAAACAAAAAAAATGTTGACTTTTTTGTTCTAAAATGTTGACGTACTAAGTTAGGTTGGGCTGATCATATTTGATGGGCTATTAAGCCGATCTATCATATGTTAACCATAGGACGTCCTATGTATGGGAGGTCCCCGGGTACATTATGCATGCCATGTCTGTGGACACTAATTTCTCTGCAATACATGGATGAGGCTTAGCTATCCTCGGAAGCAGAATATAACTATTGGAGAACAGTTTCCGGTGATTTATCGCACAAAAAGGCATGACTGTCAATCAATACTCGAGAGACAGGTCGTCTAAGAAACCAAACTATTTTCTCCAAAAGCGCAGCAGATAAGAATGAACCCCGAAGCGGGTAGGAATACAGTAATGGAGCACTGGTCAATCTAACGGGTCCTAAACCTCTCAAAACACAAGGTTTCGTATACCACCTCTCAAAACAGGTTGGCTCTAGCTTGTACCAAATTTCTTGTTAGTAATAACACAATGTAACCAACGAGTAGGCCCTAAACAGTGACATCCACGCTAATGAAAATCATTATACTTTTGAAAAGCTGAATTCAACATAAGTATAGCTGCACCACTATCCCATAATTAGATGCATGTATTTCATTCAATAATTCCTACGTGTTTGTCCTATGGTCATTGCAACATGGGAGTATATATGCTATATATAACATCTCATATGGACCAACCGAGAATTCCTTAGGACCAACATGGGAGTATAAATTCTACAACTATTGCATATAGATGCTTTCAACATACCATCTAAAGTTCAACCCACGTCGTTCATGCAAAAGCCGCCGTGGTTTCATCCACTCATCCATATTCCGAGCAGAAAGTTCTGAAATTCCTATCTTGGTATATATTTTTTGATTGAGAAATACCATGGATCGTCTAGCCAATTGTCATTGTCAAGGCCGCTTGACATAAGGAATATGGCAACCTTGTTGTCACAAAGATTCTTAATTACTCTCATGATGCCAAAAATAAGCTTTATGCTAGTACATTGCATCACAGGTCATATGCCAAGAATGGAAAAACATAAAAAGAAAGCTCAACAGACATATGAATAAAGTTTAATTCTCAACTTTGAGAGAACTATATTTGGGGTTCATAACTTATGTGTTGTTAAAAGATATCGTCACCAAGGCACGTATATCAATATGAAAGCTAAGTTGGTAGGTCCTGTTACCATAAGTGGTGCAGAGTTTGTCAAAGAAACGTGAAGACTGCATGGGTCATCTAAATATGATCCATATTGGTTCTCCATACCATACCCATGTCAGCATTCAATCAACCAAGAAATGGTAACAGCCTAATTGCCACAACTTCTAAGTCAATGTCTTGATGCGTACAGGCGAGTCACCGCCATGTCCCATCCTTCTCATAGAACAGTTTCCGGTGATTTATCGCACAAAAAGGCATGACTGTCAATCAATACTCGAGAGACAGGTCGTCTAAGAAACCAAACTATTTTCTCCAAAAGCGCAGCAGATAAGAATGAACCCCGAAGCGGGTAGGAATACAGTAATGGAGCACTGGTCAATCTAACGGGTCCTAAACCTCTCAAAACACAAGGTTTCGTATACCACCTCTCAAAACAGGTTGGCTCTAGCTTGTACCAAATTTCTTGTTAGTAATAACACAATGTAACCAACGAGTAGGCCCTAAACAGTGACATCCACGCTAATGAAAATCATTATACTTTTGAAAAGCTGAATTCAACATAAGTATAGCTGCACCACTATCCCATAATTAGATGCATGTATTTCATTCAATAATTCCTACGTGTTTGTCCTATGGTCATTGCAACATGGGAGTATATATGCTATATATAACATCTCATATGGACCAACCGAGAATTCCTTAGGACCAACATGGGAGTATAAATTCTACAACTATTGCATATAGATGCTTTCAACATACCATCTAAAGTTCAACCCACGTCGTTCATGCAAAAGCCGCCGTGGTTTCATCCACTCATCCATATTCCGAGCAGAAAGTTCTGAAATTCCTATCTTGGTATATATTTTTTGATTGAGAAATACCATGGATCGTCTAGCCAATTGTCATTGTCAAGGCCGCTTGACATAAGGAATATGGCAACCTTGTTGTCACAAAGATTCTTAATTACTCTCATGATGCCAAAAATAAGCTTTATGCTAGTACATTGCATCACAGGTCATATGCCAAGAATGGAAAAACATAAAAAGAAAGCTCAACAGACATATGAATAAAGTTTAATTCTCAACTTTGAGAGAACTATATTTGGGGTTCATAACTTATGTGTTGTTAAAAGATATCGTCACCAAGGCACGTATATCAATATGAAAGCTAAGTTGGTAGGTCCTGTTACCATAAGTGGTGCAGAGTTTGTCAAAGAAACGTGAAGACTGCATGGGTCATCTAAATATGATCCATATTGGTTCTCCATACCATACCCATGTCAGCATTCAATCAACCAAGAAATGGTAACAGCCTAATTGCCACAACTTCTAAGTCAATGTCTTGATGCGTACAGGCGAGTCACCGCCATGTCCCATCCTTCTCATATCACTGTTGCCACTGAATTTTGTTTTTTTATAGAACTCTATGTTGCCACTATATTTTGAACTCATAATTGTGATCCTTACTGACTACGTACGGCTGTTTAAGGAGTGTGCGTGGTATATATACATGTACAATCTCGGGAGTAGGATCTAGATGCAACCACCTTCCTCGGTGTGACAGACCTCATTACCGACAATGTCGATGAGCAAATGTTATTTAGATGAAGAGTTTATTAGTTTAAATACTACTTCGGAACCTGTCAAAAAATAAATAAATACTACTTCGGGTGTGGCTTTGTATGCACAAATGAGAACTTTTCAAAGAACTTTATAGCGAATTTCTCTTGAAACGATGACATGCGTTTACATTAAGGAATTTCTCAGCCCTCAAATTGCCCCCTTCCATAAATCAAAAGATTCATGTGATTAGTTAATCGCACGGGCACCTTGCAACTAGCATCTTGACCACGTTCATTATCATCCCAACATTATCTTTATGTACCATGGGCATCCGGCCGGCTGAACTTTCAGTGACCCCTCTACTTTTTGCAAACTAAAGCAAACGAAGGCTTTGCTTAATATAGGAACATTAGAATTTCACTCTAGTGTAGTAGAACTGAATACGAAATCAGCTCAATGCTCTTAGGAATCAAGTAAAGCAAGAAGGCTTTGCTTAGTACTCAGGGTTTTTTACGTCGTTAGAATTTCACAGGAATGTAGAACCATATGGAAATCAGCACAAATCTCGAAGGAATCAAGTAAAGTACGAAGGCTTTTCTTAATAGGAATGCTAGAATTTCATAGGAATGTAGAGTCAAATGGAAATAAGCAAAATTCTCGTAGGAATCAAGTAAAATTCTTGCGTCCAAGACATTGCAGCACTATGCAAATAGAGCAAAGGATATATACAACATGATCATTCCAATATCCACTGCACTATAGCGTGGCTGGTAGCCAGGCTAACCCATGCTTCTGCAGTGCCGGTATACATTCCTGCTAAAGGGACCTTGTGCATATCTCTACTCCTAAATAAAGACTTTATGCATATCCTAGCTAGCATATCCTGTTAGTTGTTCACAATACTGTTTTGTGGCGTTTGGACAGACCTGTCATGCATTAACTCATAGCCTTGTCACCTCTCCACGTACGCTACGTACGTACGCCATTCCTCATCACTTCATCAGTAGCTAGAGCTCTACCTCTCTCGTTCCCATGCCTCCATTTGCATGTGCCAAGCCTGCCATTGCCTACGTCCATACTAGTGAGATCTGGCTACCAAATCTAAATCTAGCAGCGGGGCAGTATATTGTCGGGATATTTAATTCATTAAAAAATATGTGGTCTTCTATAATCTCAATATATATCACGAAGGCTGATTCCAAATTTTGAATTATGACGATTTCATCAATATCAGTTCGGTCTCTCTGGCACTGGCAGCGTCAATGTTTAAACAGTAATTTTGTATCTTTAGTTGCCTTGCAAAAACGGTTAGAGGACCATTGTCTAAACCATATTAGATATGTGACAATTTAAAGTCAAAAATCCCTTATACGCCATCGGTTAAACTTCTTATCCAGGATGTTGACAACAATATAGATGATGACTAAAAAAGACTGGCATTGATATGAGAAGAGAGGTATCATGCATGTCTAGATACATAGGTGTAGGTGTTCCACGCTATATATACACACATGTGCAGTACAAGCTCACAAGAGCAAACCAATCTCAACACGTACTCAACAGTAACTATTAGCTAGGTAGCAGCGCAACCTCTTTCACGCCCACAAACACTTGTCTCCTTCCTTAATCGTTGCCACCATGCCAACCTCTCGCGGAGGAGGAAAAGGAGATGGCCACCACCCCTCCATCCTACACGGCGGCGCCACGGTGTCCGCGGACGCCGGAGTCGTCGACGGTGGTGACGATGGAATAATGCCGAGGCAGGTGTGGGTCCCCGGGCCGGTGATCGTCGGCGCCGGCCCGTCGGGCCTTGCGACGGCGGCGTGCCTGAAAGCGCGCGGCGTGCCGTCGCTGGTGCTGGAGAAGGACGACTGCACGGCGGCGATGGT
>LAPY01000207.1:209678-230614 GCA_000970635.1 Eragrostis tef
CAGCTCTTTTCAGCTCTTTGTGTCAGTACTCCAACAACTACATGAAAACACATTATTTTCTGGTTCAAAAGGTAGGTAAACATTTCAAATTACTTGCTGAAATAGAGATTACAAGACACTCGAATGGCTAAAGATTACAACAGACATTCTAAATACTAAACATTATAGCTGATACTCTGAATACTAAACATTACAACTGACCCTCTAAATACTAAACATTACAGCTGATACTCTGAATACTAAACATTACAACTGACCCTCTAAATACTAAACATTACAGCTGATACTCTGAATACTAAACATTACAACTGACCCTCTAAATACTAAACATTACAGCTGATACTCTGAATACTAAACATTACAACTGACCCTCTAAATACTAAACATTACAGCTGATACTCTGAATACTAAACATTACAACTGACCCTCTAAATACTAAACATTACAGCTGATACTCTGAATACTAAACATTACAACTGACCCTCTAAATACTAAACATTACAGTAGACACTCTGAAGGTTACAATACTATTGCTAGTTATTCATCAGTAGTCTTAGGGGTAATTTCCATAGCAAGTTGTTCCAGAATAGCTTCATGCCTCTTCAGCTTTGCTGCACTGTACTTTGAAGTATCTATCTGACACAATTTTAGATATGTCTGGTACTTCTCCATCTTAGCTTGTTCTTTTTTTGCTTCTACAGATTTTGATGTTGCCTCTGCAGCTTTAATCGTTGCAGCAGCTTTGATTGAAGCAGTCTTGTGAAACAGAACCATATTCTGTGTTGGTTCCCCCAAAGGTGACGGTGCAGCACATTTTCCTTTTGCGTTTAGCTTTGCTTTTGCTTTCTTCTGCCCCTCGGGTCGCTTTTCTTTGCTCACAGTTTCCTCATCAGTGTCTTGGTTCGATGATGAAGTGTAAGCTCCTGAGTTTGAGATTTTTGTCCTTTTATTCCTTCTCTCGTCTTCTTCGAGGAGTCTGCGCCATTTAGGTTGATCCTTTAGCTCCCTCCACAAGTACTCCAAAGTGAAAGCCTTCTGCTTATTGCGCTCTTTGTACCACATATGAGCTTTCGTCATCACCATGTCATCTGATTGTCCACTACAATAGGTACTTCTAACTCTGGCATAAGCTCCACAAAACTTTGAAACATCCCTCTTAAGACCACCCCAATGTGTCTTGCATTGCAAAGAAGTCCTTTTCTTGCTCTGTGGCTTGTCGCTGTTGAAGTCTGCAGCTACAGCCTTCCAATAGTGTTCACTCTTTTGATCCACTCCTTTTATTGGATCAACAGAGTGGCGAATCCAAGCACTAGCTAGATCCTTGTTATCATCTTCTGACCAATTGCGACGTTTCCTTCCTTCCTCCTCACTACTATTGCTTGAATCTTGAACACTAACTGGCTCTTGTTGATTTGCAGTATATGGGGAAGCTGAGCCTGAACCATGAGAAGAAGTGTTGCCTGCACCTCCAAACATTGGCTGCGGTGAGTGCATCCAGCTATCTTGAGATCCAAATCCTTGAAATCTGATTGGAGTTGAGTGCTGCCAATTTCCTTGCTGTTGAACACCAGGAAAGCTCGGGGGAGAATGGCCATGGGGTGGATAATTTGGTGCAGCTCCAAAAGGGTTGAAGTTCTGGAAATTAGGTGGTAAGTATTGGGGATACTGAGGTTGGGGAAAACTTGTGGGGATTTGTATGGGAGGGGAGCTTTGACTAGAACCGGGAGAGCTTTGATTTTGGGATGGCTGACTGAACATGCTATTGAAATCCCTATAGTTTAGATCCATTTTGTGCAAGTGTGGAGTCGAGCTGGATTGAATCACTGCTCTGTATATATATGTAGGTGGCCGGGCAGCAACGGTTCGGAGGCAACGACCACAAAGCCAGAGCAAGGCAGGCGGGGTCACGGGACGCGGAAGCACTTCAGCGGCAACGGATAACTGCCACCGATTTTTTATTCCGTGGGACCAGTTTGACTGTACAAATAATGTAAATAATGGCTTCTTGCCCGGTAGTATGGCTATTGCCCGGAAGTAACTACTACCGACCCCCACAATGGCTACTACCGACTTTTGCAGTGCATTTATTGCCTATTACCGGGTTTATTCTCCCATTGCGGTTGCCCTAATGGGCTTTGCATAACGTTTTTCGAAAATCCAAATACAACATGACCTATTTGTGAATGTTTCAGATGTCGCATAAAGAGCCATCACTTACCATAACAGTACTACTCCCCTCTCCGAACTTCCATTGTTCAGTGTGTTCGGCAGGCTGTAGCTACGGCTGCAGATGTAGAAAAATAACTGCGAACACTGTAGTGACTGCAGAAACACTGTAGCGCCTGCAGAAGAAATATCGTATAGAAGTAACTACTACCGACCCCCACAATGGCTACTACCGACTTTTGCAGTGCATTTATTGCCTATTACCGGGTTTATTCTCCCATTGCGGTTGCCCTTAGTGTTGTAGATCCTGCAAGTTGGTATTTGACTATCTGGTTGAACACAAATCCTGGAGTAATTTATTTCTAGTTATTCTGTCAGCAGTAGACAACATGTCAATTGACAACGAGATGCATTAGGTGACTTCCTCTAGTACGTACGGATCATTTTAGGTCTGCTTAATTAGTTGTAGTAATTACATGAACAACTACATCCATTTGTATGTAAAGACTGAAATATTGATATATATTATTTATTCAGAAAATTAGTCGGCTAAACAAAATAACGAAATGATTTATGGAATGCAGCAAGGTGGGATCGGCCAACCCGCCAACCACGGTTTGCTTGTTTCGCACCATACGTACCAACGTTGGCCTTTGGGCGTGGCTCTCGACGCGCCGCCGGTTACAATGGACACAGCACGTCCATCAACGAGCTTTGCAGCGACGTCTTATTGTCCCATTCCTTTAATTATTCGCTTAATTATGTGCTCTCATTAAGTCCCCCTTCTGTTGATGGGACGTAGCGAAGTAAAGCTTCTACTTGCGTCTATTCTAGGCAAGATGCAACTAGATGGTCGATCACGAATCGCGATGATAATTACTACTAGCATAATCTTTGGGTCACCTTCAGTGTTGCCGATGAGTCGATGATGATGATGGTTGTGTGCTGCGTATGACTTGAAGAACTCTGTTTCGCTTTGGTGTGCTCTCGACGTCTGTGGGGACTGGAGTGGAGCGCTACGTAACTCACGGATATGTATCGTAGAAGGAATAATATATAATGCAACGTTGAATGAGACGAAATCAAGTCCATCTTTTGGTTCCGACCGTGTAATTAATAAACTTGTACGGCTGTGGTTAGACACAGTAATATACTAGTACTACGTTCGAGATCGATGAACAACCCTTGATCAACTTTGTCATAATCGGATTTTTTTTTTGCAGCATGATTCGTTCTCCCATGCTGCCACTATTATTTTGGAAATAGAATTAACCGTCGAAGGATTTGATGGATACCGAAAACGCTCAAGATGAGACAATAGACGAGCAAAAAAATTACGGGAGGACAGAAGCAGACTTAAGATATGCTGTCAGGTGGGAGGTATGGGGATCTGGGGGAGGTCATCGACTGCTAGAACAATACTGGATTCACCAGGTAACTGTACAAAAAGACGTCCATCATACACGACTTGAAAACTCTTATTACCCACAGGATTTCAGAGCCTTTCAGAGATAATTGCCTGAGGTACCTTTTTCATTTATAATTATCTCGCGCCGTTCCAGATAATGGATAATAACGCAGCAGCACTCCATATTTTGGGTCTCCCTATTCTCCCTGGGATTATTCCTGCTGACAGTGAAACGGAGAAAAGCTAGAGAGAGATTGACATGCATGGTGAAAAGGACGGAGGGGACAGATAAGTCAACATGTGCCAGTCTTCACGCATGGCGAGTATGCTGTATGTGGGATTGCACAGATAAGACAACGAACTAGGGGCAGGTTGAGAGGAGCACTACGTAATAATGGACTGATCTAGATCAGACATTCAAAATACCGGTTGAGACCAGAGGATGCATGTGGAGATGGAAGAGAGCAACCTGAGGCCGGCACGACTCCTGTCGCATGAGAATGAGATGGACGACACGCCTTCGATGTGATCTGGAATCCGGGCCAGCATGTGTGTCGATAGATCGGTCGATAACATGAAAATGGCCAACAGCCAGAAACTCTCAATCAATTTGCATCACTGCTAGCTAAAGTGTTGCTAACAGAGTCATGATAAAAGCTTTGTTCAGTTCAAAAAAATAAAGGTAAAATCACAATGTGACAACAAACTGGTGGTAAAATACAAATGCCCGATATGTCATATGTCATATGTGGTCAAAATCGCATTAGCAGATAGCTAGTAGTAATAGAAAAAATTCAGGTGAGAATGTGAGATATAGGTAGAACTCGCCCCTTTTCTTTTTTATACACCAAAGCTACAAAAAGATTACAACAAATGTTAGTTGTAATTTCTATATAACTTGCGGTGTGGTCCATAGAATATAGTGTCGTATTATATTAGATGCTTCATTAACTTGTTGCTTGTTATTTTTTCTTTACCACTAGTATTCCCGGCTGATGGTCTTGTTGGGCGTAATTTAATATTTTACATATAGGTGGCCAGCACCACCACTTGGTGGGCAGCCGACTCAGGTTAATTTTAATGACAATGGTGAGCAATATTGAAAACATGTGCACGGAATTTAGGTTATTCTTTACATAATCACAATGGTGGCTAATGTTTATTTCTTTTTTTTCGGGTTAATGTGGTAATTTTTAGCATAATATAGCAAAACCAATTTTGCTTTGGCTGATTGGCAAAACAAACCCCAGGCATAACCTAGCAAAAACAGGATGGCTTGGTAATTTCTAGCAATTCAACAGAAAATCAAGCACAAATTTAAATGTGACTCGTCAAGCCACCGCCGCCACAGGAAAAAGAACGGAATGGCGCGACTCGCCTTGCCGCTTGTGCCGATGGCCATAAGGATGTCTCTCCTCCCTACCGGAGACCTTCTACGAGCGAGGGAGGCTTCCTCTCGTGCTAGGCGTGGGTGGCAGGGTGGTGTTCTTCATTAGTTAGGGTTAGGTTTAAGTTCTCCCATGACGAGTTTGGAGAAGAACACGACGGCGCGGCGACAACTTCTCTAGCATGGATTTGGAAGCTTTGTGATGACAAGGTAAAGGTGTCATCACTGATCATGAATAAGGTACTCTGACCCCTCCTTCATCTTGTTGTAGTTTTCTTTGTCATGGTTGTGGGGCTAGAGAGAGTTTTGTTTCTGGTGACATCTATCTGGATGTTGGTTGGATTTGTATTTTCCCATGATAAATCTATTGAATGAGGCATTGATGAGTTCGGCGACGGGTTTGGTGGCGGCAAGTTTATCCTGCATGTGTAAGGTTATCAGTCTACTTTCTTCCTACATGGCGGCAAGTTTTTCCTCGTCGGAGGTGAAGATGACGGTGGTGGATGGTGAGATGGCCGTGTTCGTTCAAATCAGATTTTTTGTTCGTGACATATTTGTTTGTTATAGTGATCATAGATGGTAAAATTTGAGGTACTTTCAAAGTTTCTTGTCTCCTATCAATGGAGTTGGCATTGTTTGAATGGCTTATGTAATCAAGGATGTAATATGCTTTACTATCAATAAAATTTCTTTTTTCAAAATAAAGCGATTTACTTTATGTTGAACCACGGTCAAAGACCAAGCCCGTGATGGATACCTTGGCCGGACCTGGTGGAGTCGGTGTCGGTCCACCTCGTCCACTCATGGTTCGGCGGCTGGAGATGCATGGCAGGTAGCGATTCGTTGTCTCTTTCCCGCGCTTAAATTATATCTTCTTCCACAATCAAACAAAATGTAATCATGTGCTATTTTGGGGCATTGTTGGTTAATGGTTGGGGAATGCACGGTGTGTTAGGCTTCTACTTGTGTCTAGCTAGGCTAATAAATAAGATGACCCGGACGGCCGATAACGATTCATTAGACAACAGTTAATGCCGCCTTTCATTGTTTGTTTAATATTGATAGATGCATGATGCGTTATTAGCTTTTAGAAAATTTTCATTTCGTCTTAGAACGTGGTGTTCTACGGTTGTCATCATGAGGAAAAAGTAGGTTCAGAACAAAGCTTCACACACACATGAAAGCACACAAAAACCTCTCTGGGACACCTAACAAATTAATTGGAATAACTACACATACATATATCCTTCCAAAAGAGCTATTTTGTACAACCTTTTCCACATCATCGGAATGTAGTCAACACCTTCGTAAGGGCTAGAGAGAGTTTTGTTTCTGGTGACATCTATCTGGATGTTGGTTGGATTTGTATTTTCCCATGATAAATCTATTGAATGAGGCATTGATGAGTTCGGCGACGGGTTTGGTGGCGGCAAGTTTATCCTGCATGTGTAAGGTTATCAGTCTACTTTCTTCCTACATGGCGGCAAGTTTTTCCTCGTCGGAGGTGAAGATGACGGTGGTGGATGGTGAGATGGCCGTGTTCGTTCAAATCAGATTTTTTGTTCGTGACATATTTGTTTGTTATAGTGATCATAGATGGTAAAATTTGAGGTACTTTCAAAGTTTCTTGTCTCCTATCAATGGAGTTGGCATTGTTTGAATGGCTTATGTAATCAAGGATGTAATATGCTTTACTATCAATAAAATTTCTTTTTTCAAAATAAAGCGATTTACTTTATGTTGAACCACGGTCAAAGACCAAGCCCGTGATGGATACCTTGGCCGGACCTGGTGGAGTCGGTGTCGGTCCACCTCGTCCACTCATGGTTCGGCGGCTGGAGATGCATGGCAGGTAGCGATTCGTTGTCTCTTTCCCGCGCTTAAATTATATCTTCTTCCACAATCAAACAAAATGTAATCATGTGCTATTTTGGGGCATTGTTGGTTAATGGTTGGGGAATGCACGGTGTGTTAGGCTTCTACTTGTGTCTAGCTAGGCTAATAAATAAGATGACCCGGACGGCCGATAACGATTCATTAGACAACAGTTAATGCCGCCTTTCATTGTTTGTTTAATATTGATAGATGCATGATGCGTTATTAGCTTTTAGAAAATTTTCATTTCGTCTTAGAACGTGGTGTTCTACGGTTGTCATCATGAGGAAAAAGTAGGTTCAGAACAAAGCTTCACACACACATGAAAGCACACAAAAACCTCTCTGGGACACCTAACAAATTAATTGGAATAACTACACATACATATATCCTTCCAAAAGAGCTATTTTGTACAACCTTTTCCACATCATCGGAATGTAGTCAACACCTTCGTAACAAAAGTTTTCTCATCCTAAAAGCTCCGCGACAGTGCCACCTGCACAACCGTTCACCACCGCCATAGTTTTGAGGCCAAACCACTTAACCTACTCGCACACGCTCAAAGGATCTCATCAAATGATCGTCATCACCGACCCCAATCAACTCCAGTCTTGATAATTCTGCCATTTTGAGGCTCAACCGTGAACCACTTTTGGGCGTCTTGCTCCTAAGATGTACCATGTGGCTCACTTTTCACCTCAAACGACCTCCCAATGGTCTGGCCCCGAGCTCCAGCTTGGTTCTGATTCTCCTGTTGTAGATTGCCTAGTTGACTCAACATTTCAAATAAACATGCTGAATCTCACATTTTAACTACTACTCATATCAAATCAACCCCCCCCCACCCCGCCGCCCCCTCCAAAAAAAAACAAACCATGGCACATATCGAAATGTGTGCTCCTTGATGATTCCTGGATCTCGAGTAATAAACCTTTTTTTTTGTGAATCAGTTTACTCTTTTGAACCACTGTGGATCGGATGCCAAGTCCAACATAGGCACAGGTCAGGCACATGCACGATAATAGTTACTCATTATTGCCTCTTCCCGTGATTCAATTACGTCTTCTTTCCATTATTGTGAAAAACAATTGTAAGAGCAACTCCAAGAGAATAGGTAAAAATCTATTCTAAACTTCTTGATTTAGCTAGTATTCTCTAAAAAAAACCCACAAGAAAGACTATTCTAATTCAACAGCCTCTGTAAAATTGCAAAGAAGACTAAATAGTTACACTAGCTCTCCAAAAGTTGCTGGCTAAAATTCCGGAATGGAGAGCCACAAAATTTAGAGAGTGGGTTAGACAGTCCGATGGAGAGATACTCTTTACTAAATAATAGCTACATTTGACTTTACAAATCTTTTTGGCTATTCTTTTGGAGTTGCTAATCATGTGCACTTTTGGCACGATATTTGTTGGGGCATGCAACTTTATAATAAGCTGCTACTTGTATGTAGCTGGTTTAGGTAACATTGAACCGGATGGCCGATCGACCGTGACTGATTATTATACATGAATTAACGTGCCTTTCTTGGTTTGTTAATGGTGATGGATGCTGCGTTGAAGAGTTTTTTTTTCGTTTTGATTTGGTTCTACGGCTGTCACCATTAGCACCAGGTACCAGATCAGATCAAGGGTGCTGGCTGGCTGGATGCATGGATATACCTCGAGAACCCTCGTTGATACCACGGAATAATCAATCGATTTCACGGCAACAAGACAACAGATCGCGAGGCATGCCGAATGTGTAGTACTACTAGGAGAGTTAGTTGAATGTACACGCCGTTTCTAGTGGTTGTCGTAGTTAAAACTGATACACTGTTTGAGTCACCGGCTAAGCTAGAAACCAACGCTACCCTCTCTTCCTCCTCCGCCACGCGCGGGCTCGGCTCCCGGCCTCCTGTAGTGAACTTGTTCATTGCGTTTTTCGATGCCAAGTTGCCCCTAAAATTCGTGACGTCCAAACCTGCCGCTAGTAGACATCCGCAACACACCTCTCGCCGTTGGTTAAATCTGGAATCTTAGCCGCCATTTAATCACTATGGAGATTGCTTCAGAGACGTCCCAAAGGGCGTTATCTCCTGCAGAAAAGAGTGAAGGGCAGCCCAGGAATCTCACGTCAACATCTTTCGTGTTGAGAGAACTCCAGGAAGGGGACTCCTTGTTTTGTGCTGACTACGATCAACTACCTCTCTTTTCCTACAGCACAAATAAAGAGTTTCAAAAAGGAGGCGCACTGCATCTATATACTTTGTGCCGACAGAATGCTAAGAAGCTAGCATATATCTACATAAATCTCAATCCACCCATGGTCAGGCGGCTTCCAGCGAACTACTGGGGACGGGTGACTTGATCCGCTTGCTCTGAAAACTAACCTACATGGGACTCAAAACTGGAAGCAACTTAAGTATTAATAAAGGGGCTATGTAACTTTCCTGAATAATTTATTGAGAGGTTTATGCATTTTCCTATGCATTATGCTGCACGTGGTGTGGCGGGCCGCGGCGCACGGCGCTGACCCACGAGGTCCGGAACAGTAGACGGGGATCAGGGGATGTGAGCTCGGATGCAAGCAACAGCTGGACTAGGAGATCGAGGTCCATCTCACTGCAGCCCGCTTTTCGGTGCGTTACACAGATCCGATGGGCAGGCCGATCGATCGAGCTGGCTGGATTTTTAGAGAAAAGGCCTTAGCCCTGCTTTATTGAAAGCAAATTGTTTACTGGGGAAACCAGTTTACATGACTGAGCGGTTACATAGAAATGATCGAGCAAGCGATCTTAAAACGTATCTCTATCCAAAACATAACAGAGTTCATAGCTCTACCCTTCACTACACATTCAGTCTAAGCAACTACAAAAAGGCACTTAGTTTGCAATAATTAGCCTATTCCAGTTGACGGAAGGCTGTTGGCGGTCGTCGGTTGTAGAATGTTGATCCTCTCCCTGAGCTTTTCTTCCACGTCCTTGATCCTTTCACGTTCCTCCTACTTAGTAAGAATGCTCCACCGCTGCATTATCGACAGAGCCTTGTAAGCGATCGATATTGGTTTTGGGATGACCTTGTCATTGAAGACTAGGTCATTCCTTGTTAGCCATAAAGTCTATGAACAAACTGCTAAGATGAAAAGGTTAGTTTCTCTATCAGCTTTTCTCTGATTTGTTAGACACATATCTCTATAATGTGACAAGCAGCTAGGTGCTTTTGGCCACTGCCTGACATCTCTCATAACACACCACAAAAAGGAAGCAACTGGGCAAGCAAAAACAATATGATTTGCTGTTTCACTAGCTGCACACATCTTACATTCTTTATCTCCCTTCCATTTTTTCTTGATTAATTGATCACAAGACTGAATTCGATTTTTATGCAGCTGCCACATAAAGATTTTTATTTTCATTGGGATTTTGAGGTGCCATATCTCTACCATATCTGTGTCAATAACTCCAGGGTGTAGGATTGCATTGTAAAGGGATGCTGTTGTAAATTTCCCAGATTTCTCCAGAGTCCATTTGACTGAATCAGGCTCCGATGTCAAAATGACATTTTCTAAAGTTTCCATTAGTTCAGTCCATTCCTCTAGCTCATTTTCGGATAGATTTCTTCTGAACTCTATTTCAGGGGTACCTTGACAAAGTGTTTGATAAATTGTTTGGTTTGGGTATCTGCACTTCTTGTATAAGCCTAGATATGTGACTTTCAAAGGGCACTCACTCAGCCAGCAGTCAGTCCAGAGCTTGATCTTCTTTCCGTTGCCCACTGTGTATATAGAACCTCTACCAAAATGTTGTTTGACAGCATGTAAACCCCTCCAAAACTGTGAGGTGTTTGCAACTCTGCTGTCAAAAAAACTGGCTTCCCCCATATATTTTTTCCTGAGAAGGTTACAGCACATATTTTGCTCGCCACTTTCTAATTTGAAAATCCACTTGTTCAGCAGACAAGCATTCATCGTTTTAGTGTTTGTAAAGCCCATACCTCCAAACTCTTTCAGTGTAGCCATTGTCTCCCATTTGACCATATGATATTTTTTTTCTTGTTGTTTTGTCCGTGCCAATAGAAATCTGCCTTATCTCTATCCATTTGATGATGGACTGTATCTTGCAGCAGGTAGATACCCATCGTGTAATTTGGTGTCGAGCTCATGGATGACTGGATCAGTACAGATTTTCCACCATAGGATATAAGTTGACTCTGCCAGGTGGGAAGTCTCTTCTGGATTTTTGTGTTGATATATCTGAATTCTGCTGCATGAAGTTGTACGTTACTGACTGGTACTCCCAAATATTTAATAGGAAAATTGCCAAGGTTGCAGTTAAAAATGGCAGCCACTCTCTCTTTTTCATTATCATCAGCTCCAGTAACATATACTTCACTCTTCAAATAATTGATTTTCAGGCCTGACATTTTCTCAAAACAGTACAACAGAAACTTTGTATTTGCTATCACTTGGTCATCGAGCTCTATGAATATAATCGTATCATCTGCATACTGCAGATGAGTTAGTCCTTTATCTACCAGATGGGGTATTAAGCCTTTGATAATTCCCTGTTCTTTTGCTGTTGTAAACATGACATCAAGTGCATCGCCAACCAAGTTGAAAAGAAGAGGGGATAGCGGGTCCCCTTGTCTGACTCTTTTGAAGGTTCTGAAGTAATTGCCTAACTCTCCATTGATATTCACACAAACTCTACCATTTTCAACAAACTGTTTGATCCAGTTTATCCATTTCTCTGGGAATTTCTTTTTCCTCATTATCTCTATCAGAAAATCCCATTGAACCTTGTCGTACGCTTTTTCGAAATCAAGTTTGAGTATCACACCTCTTTGCTTCTTAACTCTAAGCATTGATGATGCATGTTGCAGTGAATTTGACGACCACGACAGTTTCAAGCTGTTTGAATGGCTTCGACGACCATGGAGCCGATTCGATTTTTCCAGTGCTATAGTAGATCAAATCGGAGGACGGCGTTCTGGCCAGTGCCTGTTCTATCGTCAAGGACGGTTGCGTACTCACGGAGTCACGGTTGTTCTTGGCTTCTGCCTCCTTGCATATATACTGGCCGCAATTCTCTGCATCTTCAAGACGTGCCAGACTCGTAGTCATCATCTGGGTTCGTGTGACAATTGATTGGCTTGTACGCCACTGCCGCCACCTATTCCTCCGGATCTCCAGGGACTCGAAGTATGCAGCCTCTGTATGGTCTCCTCGGCGGCTCGACCTACTCCATGAAATCCTCCTTGTTGATCGTCTAATCATGTTTTTTTCTGACGCAAATCGTGTTGTCATCTTGTTCTCCTCCTCAGCGGTAAAATTTCTAGCGAGTCAATCAGGCCACGACATGAACCACATCGCCACCATCCTGCGAAGCATCACGGCCTTTGCCGGCAGCGCGACTGCACAATCTCCGTGTTCTGCCCGCCGTCGCGTTGTCCGTGACCGTGTTGCCTGTAGACCCAAACGAACAGGTTAGGATTTGAGAAAACAAATGCAGAAGTTCTTAGGCAGGTTGAACCTTCCCGATTTCTTTGGCATGCCCGAAGGCAATTTAGGCACGGAGTCCATGACCAGGATGCGATCAACAAAGAGTCCACGTTAAACTGAACTCGGGGATTGTCTAGATGTTGATCTATGGTTACGGTTTGTTGAGCATCCAAATTGACGGTCTGATGTTTTGCTTTTTTCTGGTAATTTTTAGGATTTTTCTCCGATTAACATGGAGGCCTCAAAAGGAGCCTCTAACGTGTAATTTGGTGTCGAGCTCATGGATGACTGGATCAGTACAGATTTTCCACCATAGGATATAAGTTGACTCTGCCAGGTGGGAAGTCTCTTCTGGATTTTTGTGTTGATATATCTGAATTCTGCTGCATGAAGTTGTACGTTACTGACTGGTACTCCCAAATATTTAATAGGAAAATTGCCAAGGTTGCAGTTAAAAATGGCAGCCACTCTCTCTTTTTCATTATCATCAGCTCCAGTAACATATACTTCACTCTTCAAATAATTGATTTTCAGGCCTGACATTTTCTCAAAACAGTACAACAGAAACTTTGTATTTGCTATCACTTGGTCATCGAGCTCTATGAATATAATCGTATCATCTGCATACTGCAGATGAGTTAGTCCTTTATCTACCAGATGGGGTATTAAGCCTTTGATAATTCCCTGTTCTTTTGCTGTTGTAAACATGACATCAAGTGCATCGCCAACCAAGTTGAAAAGAAGAGAGGATAGCGGGTCCCCTTGTCTGACTCTTTTGAAGGTTCTGAAGTAATTGCCTAACTCTCCATTGATATTCACACAAACTCTACCATTTTCAACAAACTGTTTGATCCAGTTTATCCATTTCTCTGGGAATTTCTTTTTCCTCATTATCTCTATCAGAAAATCCCATTGAACCTTGTCGTACGCTTTTTCGAAATCAAGTTTGAGTATCACACCTCTTTGCTTCTTAACTCTAAGCATTGATGATGCATGTTGCAGTGAATTTGACGACCACGACAGTTTCAAGCTGTTTGAATGGCTTCGACTCCACATTGATCATACACAGAGGTGTGTATTGTCTTATGTTATTTGCCACATTAATGTGATTACTCTATAATTTAGTCGACTGATGTTGAAGTCACCTCTATGGAAGTTATTAAACATCTCCATGAAATGTTCCTTCAGTTGGGGCCAAAACGCTTTGTAAAACTCTATAGTTAGTCCATCTGGACCAGGGGCTGTGTTTGGCTTCATTTGGTCTATAGCTGCTTTGATTTCCTCCATAGTGAATGGTTTTATCAAGTATTCTGCATCTTCGGATGACAGAGCTCCATGATTACTCCAAGTATCCTGGCTTAGTGAGATGTTCAGTCTATCTTCTTTGCCAAACAGATTCTTGTAAAATCCCTCTATGTGTAACTGCAATTCTTGTCTGTTATCTCTCTGCTTCCATCTTCCAAGTTGAAGATTGAAAATTTCCTTTTCTGCCATTGGCAATACCATGGAAATAGCCATTATTGGCATCTCCTTTCAATAACCAGGTTTGACCACTTCTTCTTTGCCATAACAGCTCTTCATAAGCATATATCTCTTCTAGTTTATTCTCCAAATAATATATGTGCTCCCATTCTGCTGATGTAAGATCTTGAACTGCACTCTGGTCATCTAACTGTTTAATTTTCTCTTTGAGTTCAGCTTTATCTTTCTTTCTTTGGGCACCTATGTTAGCACCCCATCCTTTATTGGTTTTCCTGACATAAGTTTTCAGCTCTCTCCAGAAATCTTGTATTTGTTTTCCATCTCTATTCGGCCAATTTTTCAGAATCACCTCGTTATATTGTGGCACAGTTAGCCATGCAGCCTCAAATCTATATGACTTTTGTCTGTAGCATAGCCTTCCGGTTGGAGAATCAGTGGGTTGTGGTCTGATCCCATCCTCGTTAGGCTTTTTAATATAGCTCTGGGGTAGTGTAATTCCCAACTGATATTCATTAAAACTCTATCCAAAGTACACTGTACTGGATTGTTTTGCTTGTTTGTCCATGTATATCTGCTGCCATTTCTATGCATTTCTCTTAGAGAGCAATCAGCAATAAAGGAGTTGAACATTTGCATCCAACTGTGGTTTGTGTTCTCACTTGATTTCTCATGATCAAATCTGATGAAGTTGAAATCGCCTCCCATTAGGCAAGGGTATGCAGCTCTTTGAAGTTTCTGGTACAGCTCTTGAAGGAAGGACGGCTTCTTATCATCTTGGACTGGCCCATAAACATTAATAACCTCCCAGATAAAGTTGTCTTTTCTGGTTTGAATAGCAATACTTGAGAAAAATTGACCTGTATCCATCTCTATGGCGTCAAAATCACCTTGCTTAATACCAGTCAGAGTGCCTCCAGAGTGTCCACATGAGGGTGTCCAGTTCCAGGAAAAAGGCTGACCTCTAACCAGTTCAGCAAGCTCTCTTCTCGTAAAATCCTGTTTTATAGTCTCTTGTAAGCAAATCACCTCTATTTTTTGTTGAGCAATCATCTCTTTTAACTGTCCTCTTCTTCCCTCACCTCCCAGTCCTCTGATATTCCAGAATAAAATCGACATTATTTGTGTTGTTTTGGAGCGACAGCCTCCTTTTCCTGGTTACTTTTCTGGGCTTATACTTCATAGCTCTACCATCAGATTCAGGAGAGGACATTATCTCTATCTCATCATCATTCTGTATCATTCCCCCTTTTGTTAACTCATTGCTCTGATCTTGCTTCATATCTATCTCTGTTTGGCATACCTCTATAGCTTTCTGTTTTTCACGCTCTATTTTTCTCTTTGCTTCTGTGATTGCAGCCTGGGCCACCTCTTGTGCTTGTAAGGTTGTGATTATTTCAAGAGCAGAAACATTATCATTACCAAAAACTAAACCACTACTTTCTCCAATATTTAATAAATGTACAGGATCAACAGAATTTAGGACGGTGAAATTATTTTTACCTGGAGCGTAGTCGTGCTTGTTCTTCAGTTTTTGAGCCTTCTCCAGCATGTTGTCACCATCATCCACAGCTCTCTTACTATGCCTTTGTGCAACTGTTGGAACTCTTTTTCTTATGACAGGGGAGAAGTCACCCTCATTTATGACCTGAGATCCCATTTCAACTTCCTGTGCTTCCAAGACTTCTGCCATCTGCTCTTTCAGTTCTATAGTAGGGGATAGGTTGAGAAAAGGAGCTAGAATTGCTGTTCTCTCTTCAAATATCTTGTCAATGCGTTGCATCTCCATTTTTTCCTTTTCCAATGGGTCTGGTTCATAATCAACCATCTCTTCTTCTTGACTCTCATTCACAGGGGACTGATCATCCTGTGGGAGTTCTGACGTTGTAGAATCCTCAACATTTGATTTGTTTTGTGGTATCTCTGTTTGATTGTCAGAAAGTTCCTCAGTCTCCTCATAGCTTATATGTTGTTTGCCTTGTTTACTTGGTTGGTCTGCAGAAGTGCTCATGTCAATATTGAGTTGACCTGCCAATTTCAGAAAATCAGGATTGTGATTTACGTCCAAGTCATCACACTCATCGTCGTCATCATTGTCTTGATCCCTGTGTCTATCAAATTTAGATGGTTTGTCATATTTTGGAGGGGGGTTGTACTTGGCAGGGGCCTCAATCTCCCATCTCACCTTTCTGCCTTCAGTGTTGAAAAATCTCTGGTTCTCCTCTGAAATGCTCTACACTACGAATGTCCATCTTAACTCTAATAGGTCCAGATCTGTCCAAACTCTTAAGATCCACTTCCCTGAGGTCACCCACAATATAGGATACTTCTCTTACAACTTCCTCTGTTCGAGCTTTAGGGTGCCAGTTATAAGCTTTAACCCACACTGTCTCAAGTGTAGAGGTGAGGTTCATTGCGTTCTCAGGAGGGTTGACTGACGCTACAATGGGTGCTGTTTGGAAGCCAAAATTCTTGAATCTTGTCAATTGAAATCTTGTGTTCTCATCATCATAGGTGATCACATATTCAGAATTACTCATAGCTCTAATCTTCCAGCTCTTTTTATTATTAAATAGATACATTAACTCCTTTTCAACAGCTTCCAGAGAACCTTCTCCTTCAAGGATTTCTAAGATACCAATTATTTCAGTTCTTGCTACTTCTTTCTTTTCTGGAAAGTGAATGCTCTAAAACCCCATGCCAGGCATGCCAAATCCACACATTCTGAGACCTCTTTTCATGGGACAGAACATAGCTTTGTGACCCTCTGTTTTGCAATTAAAGCACATTGGTGGAAAGGTGCATTGTCCCTGATGGTGGCCTTCACGAATACAATTGAAACAGGTGATCACTTTGGTACCGTGATGCTGGCTGGATCGCACGGGTACCGTGAGCCGCTGAATCGATCTGCGCAGATGGCCCATGCATTACTTTCGTGCATGTATCCTGTGTTCGACAATCGACAGGACCCCTTTAATCTGGGAACGTCTGCAGATAGCTTCACGACTACAAAGCATTTGCCAGACGAAATATATCGGCCCGCTACTCACATTCTCTGCAAACGTACGAGACAGTACAGTGTCATTAGCAAGAGCCTGGTTCAATTAAATCCGGCCATATGCAGCGGTGCGCCTATTCTCTACACGAAACGTTTCTATTTTATTTCCTCAATGTTTGCTTTTATTTCAGAACAAAATGTTTATATCTGGTTTGTTGAGGATCAGGATAGGGCACAACTGTCAAAATGCCGGCTCCCATCCCGTCTGATAAGGAAATGCAAAACTGTGTGTCTGTCTGTATACAGGCATTCTCATATCCATTTCCATTACCTGATGACACACCATGTAACCATCCTAATGGCGAAGGGGCTCCCAGTGCAGTGGCAAAGGCCGCTGGCTGGTGACGCTCCCGCCCGGGATCCACACGTGCACTGTAGCAATATGTAGCTGAAATATGCTACGCTTACGCTGCAGTGCAGAGAAAAAAAAAATCCCCTCGCCTTTCCGGAACAAAGCACATGGTAAAGACTCGAACCGAAGTTCACAACAGCCAGATGAGTCCCTGTGTAGGATCGGGGAGGGGGTTCAAAGGTTTTTTCGGCCTGCGTGAGAGGCTCTTCTCCTTAAGCAAATGCCGTCGGGGGCGGTCTTACCCCCGCCAAGTTGTGTTTTTTTTAACCATCCTAATGACCCTCGCCAAAAAAATAAAATGTAACCATCCGGCCAGGCCAATTTGGCTAAACCAAGGAGTCAATGAGTGAGTTTAATTATTGGGTGTGGCAGAGCACGAGGTATATCACCTGTGGTTTGGCATGTGCTAAAAAAAACATGTAGTTTGGCCAAGAGAAAATAAAAAAACTGTTAGAGGCCCAAAAGAGCGATTCTTGACAAACTTGGTCTGGGGCCCGTATAGGCTACATTGTGGTGGCCATCATATTCGTTGTGCAAAGGATATTCATTCCCATAATTGAATCAAGAAGAAAAGGGTGCAAATGTAAATCGAGGTAAGCAAGCCAGTTAACTATTCAGTTGCCCCTCAAAAAAAAAGTTAACTGTTTCAGTCGCAAACTGATTACAGAGTCTAGAGTTGCAGGAAAACATATTTGGAATCGGAAATGATTCACATACTTTTGGAATGTCCCACCGAACTGTACTACTAATGCAAATGCATGCATGAAACCAACTACCCTAGCAATTTCCACTAGTCGGATGACCCAGCCGTATGTGTGGCAGTGCTCGTTGGAATACTGCAACAATTCCTCTAAAAGTTAACTAAAGGACGCCGGCAAGGTGTCCTCATCAACTTTGAGAGAGATCGATATTTTCCGGCAAGCAGTCGTCAGTGTAATTCTCCTACTCTTAGTCTCTTTTTGTTGGGCGGTCCCTCGGTCCTTCAAGGATTCTTTCCTTTGTTGAAAGATGGAGGGCGGCAACAGTTCGGCTTAGCTACGAAAGGTGGCGTGGCGGAGCAAAGATCATTGTGAAGCTAGCAAGTATGCTGTTCGGTGGTGCCTCTTTGTCGACGATCGGTGGAGGTTCTTCAGCTCTTGTTTGAGGATAGGGCTAAGGGTTTATCTCTTAGTCGGTTAAGAGTTGTATTTTTTTTTCTTTCTTTGTCTATGTTGTACACTATAATTCTTGGTGTCTCTATTGTCTCAACACTGTTGTAACTTGCTTTGGGCCGGTTTGAGCCACCATTATAATTAATGGAAATTCAGATGAGGATTCTCCCTCCCCATTGACATTTAAAAAAAAAATACATAACGCCGGCTGATACCATCCCTAGCGACAGTCAGATCAGGTACGTCTTGGGTTACAGTGAGATTTTGCAAGGATCACAAGCTTAGAACCGATTGGTTTAGAATGAAGAATATCAGCGTGCAGAAGCCAAACTACCTATGATTGCTGTACGTTTCAACTGGACTCATGTAATTTGGTTACCCAAAAAGCAATGAAATTTCAGGGTGACCATGCAGTGGGGCAGAAAATAGATGCAATGACAGGAGTCCATGACAAGACCTTGAGAGTTATCGTGCAGAGTCCATGACAGGAGAAATAGAGATCAACACAATCTTTGTGTGTATCAATAAATTGAAAGTTCATATGATGTATTTTATAGATCAGGAACTCCCAATAATTTGTTTCCACATAATGCTGTCCCTAGGTCCTGACAGATTGCTCAATTTCGGACCCCATCTATAGAACGCCAGAACACTTTTCTATGTTTATCTCAAATGTTCATGAACACCAGAACAGCTTCTCTAAAAAAATAGCTTTTATGCAAGAAGCACTTCTTGATATGTTTGGCAAAAAAAGATTCTCTTATGAAACCAATGCAAACAAAAGTGGGAGAAGTCATAAAAAGCTATGCTTTTCGTAAAAAAGTGCTTCTTGAGGAGAGAAGCAGATATTGTTTGGTTTTGAACCATTTGGCAAACTTCTCTCAGAATCCGGAGCGGAAGCTTTAACAATTCATGCCAACAAACACATCCTCATTTTTGTATTGTGCAGAAAGAATCGATATTTGTAGTGATCATTATATTTGTGCGTGTCGACAAGACCGTGACCCAACTCCAACTCCGACATTTCAATTTATATGACATTGTTTAGGACAAGAAATTTGCACTGAAATAGCGTAAATTCTTTGTCCTAAACTCATATAAATATAATTGACGGCAGAATCACTTTGTGTGGAAGAACTCCTACATGTCATCGAGGCTGCGGCCCCTGGTCTCCGGCGGGCACGTGTAAATGCACACGAAAGCCATGGCGGCGTAGAGGTAGAATGCCCCGGCAATAGTGATGGCCTGGTAGAGCGAGATGAGGTCATGATGACGACACCGCTCATAACTCAAGTTTCGCATGCATAGGTTTGCGTATTGCCTCCCTTTTATTACTTCAAATGCATGGCTTGTGGTTAACGAATAAGGCTGCCAAGTTTACTTTAGTTGAATACATTTCTATATGAAAAATGTTTAAATTAATTTGTGTCCAGTTTACCTTTGTTGTTTACTCTCTCTCTCTCTCTCTCTCCAGTAATTTTACAATTGTATTATTGGTATGGAAGCCTTTCCCTACTCCCAAGTGTGGTTACATGTCTTCATTTCACTTAATAAGGTGCCCTGCAAAAATAGGCATTTTAGAAGCCCGCGTATAGATATCACTTTATGCCCGCGACTTACATAAAAAGCCACATGTAGAAACCGATCCTACTTGTGGCTATCGTAAGCTAACCGCTTGTAGCGGTATGATTCACTCCACCAAAGAATGAGGCATTTCTACGGTCAACAAAATGCAAGCACCATCTGTAGAAATTATTTTTGTCGTATTGAATACCTATTCTAGTCCTACAATCGTCAAGATGATATTAAAACCATATACCTCCAGCTCTCGATGACGAGCTATCTACCTCCAAATCAATTAGTACACCCTAGTTACAATCTTCCAAGATTATGAATGATCGAATTGTACTATTCTTTCTTTTGCGAAACACGGCATACAGTGGCTGATCTTTATGGGGGAATACAAACAATATCTCAAAATGAGTATTTCTTTTATGTAAATAATTCAGCAAAGCCAAGCTAGTATGGAATTTTTTTCATGAGTGGTCTATTTTTTGGGGCCATGCACTCATACACGAAAAGAACGCACAATTTTTTTTTGAGAAAAGTTCTATTCGCCTCCCTCAACTATAGGAGGTAGCGCAATATACACCCTCAACTACAAAACCAGGTATCTGATACCCTCAACTCCTTCTCTCACTTCAATTCACCTCCCTGGGCGGTTTTTAGAGTAGTTTTGTCCGACGCGGCACAGTGGGTCCCACATGTCTGGTGCCACGTCACCTTTTCTTTTCAGTTTTCTTTTTTTCTCTTTGTTCTTCTCTTTCTTTGCATTTTGGGGCCACTCCAAGAACGGCGGCGGCGCCGCACCTGCGACCTCCTCCCTATCACCACAGTCGCAGACGTCGCCGCAGAAGGAGAAGGAGGAGGAGTCGAGTGCCGGTCCTCTACTCAAGGACGGCGGCACCTCCGCACCCGCATACGAGCAGGAAGAAGAGCCCGCCGCGTCATCTTCCTATCCCTGCGTCGGTGAGATTGGTGTGCGGCAGGTCCGGCCCCGCCGTCTTCCTCTCTCTGC
>LAPY01000207.1:261928-274066 GCA_000970635.1 Eragrostis tef
GTCCCCCCCCCCCCCCCCCCCCCCCTGAATCTAAGCGAATATTCACGTCGTGATGACTCTGACCCTCAAGCAAACACCGTAAAAACAGGCCCCCCTAGTGAGACACCCATCCAAACACACCTTAAATCACATAAAGAGCTCAAATGATCATGCTTAAAACTGATTTGTGCCTTTCTGTGCTGGAGTGGAACACTTACTATAGCTAACTATCCCTTCAAGAAGCATGCATGCATCTTTATTTAAAAGCATCACAAAGTTCCATTTTAGCATTTTCAAAATCTATTTAGCCTTCTGCAGTCAAAATATAAGGCAGAGTATATTAAAGGAAAAATTTTCTAAGTGCCGTTGCAAAATTACATAATCCCGAATATGCTCCTGTCAACACAGGTGGGTCCTACCTATCACTGAGACGCTAATGGCATATACTGGATTACAAAACTTTTACAATGGCACATACGAAATTGCCCCATTATTAAATGATAAATAAAACATATCTATATATTCTTTAAAAGTGCAACCAACTAAAGTCTTAACTTCTATTTCTTTGCAACCATGTTGAGCCACATCACCTGAATAATCAGGTCCGTTTGATCGCTTTGTTCATTTCATCCACACCATCCATTGCTCCATTGGTATCCGAGTCAGTGAAACAGGCGGCCTATAACAAACATGCACCTTGCTGCTCTTTACTTGCGTTAGTTAATTGTGAAAAGTTAATCAGACAATTGCCTCTCCTATTGCTCCTTCATTTCTGTCCAGCCGTTACCCTGTTATAATGGACCACCATTATAATTGTTGTGGCATTGAAACAGCCGGTGCCACATCATCTAGCAGTGTAGCACGCTACAGGGAGACCGAATTGGCATGTGTGGTCAATTATAGCTTCCATCTTCTCCCTTAATCTCGCAAAAACTGCCCGTGTTATTCATCTTCTTCCTTAATGTTACAAAAACTGCTGCCACTACTCAGGAATCAAGAGTCCCCTCTTTATTTGTGTTTTTCCTCTTCCAATTCATATATATGCCACTCGGCCCCACAAACAAATAGCCTGGCCTTTTGTTTTCCCGTTTGATGTTCTTGAGGATGGAGCTAACGTCCACCACTTCCAACTTTCCTAGAGAGATTGTCAGCAATAATCTTTATATTAGAATAGGAGGTGATATTGTTAGAGATGGCTGTGGCTACTTGCACCTGTCGCTCATGGTTCGTCTTCAGGCTGCATATTTCGCTTTAGAGTAATTTTGCTATCCATGTTCACTTTGATTTCTTTCTCACTAATTAATCAGGTCTAAACTCTTATTTTCTTTGCAGGTGATAAATCAACGGTTCAGTAATTTGACTACATGTCATCACATTGGTTCCTAAGCCTATCATGCTGCAGCTACGCACGTGTAGAATGGATATAGATTCTAACCGAGGCAGAGACCGGTTCAGAGATGTTTTTCTTTCTGCTACCTTTTATTTCCCTTCCAATTATGACATGGGGTCCCTGTTAGTCCAACTCAGATATTTCTAGAATTTGATTCTGCTTATCTGTTCTCCGCTTTCGAAGTGTTACCGACTTCCAATTCAAGTTACACCAATCGGGCATGTTTGGAAATTTGTTCAGATATGCTCTCTGCTTTCAATACAGATTGGTTGTTTATTGACGAAATGAAATGCCAAAAAGGCAATTTTTTTGGAATTGGAATTTAAACAATTTGTGTCAGGAAAATTATGTTCAAGAAAGATTTTTTTTGTTTCATTGGTGATTAGAATCCAAAGAGGATGGAGCTTACTGCACTAAAACAGTAGCCCTCTCGCTATCCGAACCCAAAACTGAATGTACCCTGGTCATGTTCCCTTGACGGGCAGGTTACTTGAACGATATGTTGTTAGAGAAGCCTAACATTGCAATGGTAAGAGCAACCACAATGTTGGGCAAAAGTAGTCAATAGAGATTATAATATTATTTGAGGCAGTCAAGAAACATTGTGCAAGTGGTCAATAGAGGGGCTTTACAAAAGCCAACCGGAGCACTACGGACTGGCTGGAAGCCATAAAAAAATGTTACTTTTACATTGCACTGTTCACAAATAATAAAGAATGAGGACTTTGTGTCCGTTGCCAACGGCCAGGGCAACGGTCAGCTAGCCGTTTGAAGGTGCTTCTCCGGCTACAAAACTGCAGTACCAATTCACACACACTCCATCTCTCTCACAAGTCACAGCTCACAATTCCAGTGCATCTTTCTCCATGGATCCCTCTCAAAGAAGTTTCACCAACCTGCTCAACCAAGACTCAGCAAGCCCATACCCATATTCTGAGAGTAGTAACCCAAGCTCTCCTCCAACCCCTCAATCCCAGTATGCCTTCCCACCCAATCTTCTTCAAAATTTCAACCCTTTTGGTGCTGCAGGCTACCCACCATATGGCCAATCTCCTCCAAGATTTCAAGGCGTTCAACAGCAACGTGGTTGGATGCCACCTCTTACAGCAAGCTTTCAAGGTTTCCAGCCACAAGATAGTTTTGGTCCACCATATATGCATTTCGGAGGTGCAGCCACCGCCTCACAAACTATGCTGCAGTTTGGTCCTTCGGGTGGAGCTCAAGCCAACAATTCCATCACGCATCAGAGTGTAGTTCTCCAGGCCCTGCAAGAAGAAAAGAGAAACAACCAATCAACATTCCAGAGTCAAGCGATGGTAGTGAAGAAGAGCCAAGGGAAGAAGAGCCAAGAGAAGAAGAGCCAAAGAAACGACCACGTTTCAACTGGTCAGAACATGAAAATCGAGCACTAATGAGTGCTTGGTTATACCACTCTCATGATCCTATCCATGGTGTGGACAAGAAGGGAGAATACTATTGGAAAGATGTAGCTCAACATTACAACAGCAATGCACCCGAGAATGCGCCCAAGAGGGATATCAAGGCATTGAAGAATCATTTTGGGGATATTAAGAGAGATATCACAAAGTTCTCTGGGGTATATGGTCGAGTTAGAGCCACATGGAGCAGTGGGGAATCTGATGATATGAATTTTCAAAACTTAAAAAGAACTAAAGCAAACGAGCACAAGTTCTGCTTAAAGACTTGATTAGAGATTAATTACCTGAGGCCTGTTTAGCCATCGCGGGGTGCCGGAGGCCGCAGTGGCCGAATCGCTCGCCCAGCACTAGTTGCGCCTCGACGATGCGCCGTGCTTCCATGCGTGCAGGGACGCGCCGTCAACCCGCGTCGAAGGAAACCTGGGAGGCGGCACCGGCACTCCGCGTCGATGCGCGCATGGCGGCCGCGGGCGCTAATGAAGACATTCAACGTTTACTTCAAGTAGGAGAGTCCCGTGGTTTCCCTGGTAATTTGGGTAGTCTGGATTGCATGCATTGGAGGTGGGAAAACTGCCCAGTTGCATGGAAAGGCCAATATGTACGTGGTGATTATAAGGTACCTACTATCATGCTAGAAGCTGTTGCATCCTATGACTTGTGGATTTGGCATGCCTTTTTTGGTGCAGCTGGTTCGAACAATGACATAAACGTTTTGGACCAGTCACCATTGTTCACACAGCAGCTACAAGGCAGAGCACCTCCTGTTCAATTCAATGTTAATGGGACACAATACAATATGGGATATTATCTAGCTGACGGTATCTATCCAGAATGGGGCACATTTGTGAAATCTATCAGCAGTCCTCTAAGTTTGAAGCATAAATGTTTTGCAAGCAATCAAGAGGAGCAAGAAAAGATGTGGAACGGGCTTTTGGGGTTTTGCAAAAACGTTGGGCCATAATACGACACCCGGCACGGCTATGGGATCGTGAAGAACTCGCTGATATTATGTATGCATGCATTATTATGCACAACATGATAGTAGAGGATGAGAGAGGCATATATGGGGTACCAGATGACAATACTTATGAACAAGGTCGGTTTTGCTCCGCATTTAACAGGACTTGAGCATGGACCAGTATATGGATTCACAGAGGTCCTAGATAAAGACATGGAAATTCGTGATAGAGGAACCCATCGCCGCCTCAAGGAAGATTTAATAGAGCACATATGGGAAAAATTTGGTAGTCAGTACAGGCAACAACAACAGCAAGAGTAGTCTTTTTAGTTTCTTATTATCACTTATGTACTCTTCTAGTTTGTTGTAGTCAATGTGTTTATTTGAAGCACTTGTATCCTGTGTAATTTTAGTTGTTTATCAACCATGTAATTTCCAGCTTGTTATCAAACGATTGCTCTCAGTACCGAATTTTCAAAACTTAAAAAGAACTAAAGCAAACGAGCACAAGTTCTGCTTAAAGACTTGATTAGAGATTAATTACCTGAGGCCTGTTTAGCCATCGCGGGGTGCCGGAGGCCGCAGTGGCCGAATCGCTCGCCCAGCACTAGTTGCGCCTCGACGATGCGCCGTGCTTCCATGCGTGCAGGGACGCGCCGTCAACCCGCGTCGAAGGAAACCTGGGAGGCGGCACCGGCACTCCGCGTCGATGCGCGCATGGCGGCCGAGGCTCGCTGGTGTACAGGGACGCCGCGCTCCTGTAGATTGGCCGCGTGAGCGCGGAGGCGCGGCCGGGCCTCGCCGCAGCGACCGTGAAGGATCCGGCCACGAGAAGTGCCGATGCAGAGAGAGAGAGGAAGCCAGCCATACCGAGCCTCCTCAGAATCGTAGTTGCCGTGGCCTGTGGCCGGTGGATCTTCGCTGGAACGCTTAGATTTTGTAGATCGCCGGAGAAATCAAAGGCCGGCGCTGGGAGGATTTGGGGATCTCACGGAAAGCTCCGCACGGTCGCGGGAAGGAGGAGGGGAATCCGGTGGCGGTGGATTATTTTTTCCTACTGGGTCCATCTTTACAGCTACCTTTACATATTCACCATTGTGAACCGGTCAATAGTTAAGGACACCCAACTGTGGAACCCACCCATTTAGACTGGTTTACCATGTTGCCCTAAAGCAGCGAAGCCCGTTCTGCTCAATGGTAAATCTGCAAAAACCTCACAAATGAACCACGACGCAGCCGTCGCGTGCTCCTCCTCCGCTCTGTCGCCACCTCTTCCTCCGGCGCTGCCCGCCCCCTCCCCCTCTTCCGCCGAGCCTTCCGCTCCTCCTCCGCTCTCCAATCTACTCACCATCCCGACCCGACATGCTCCTCAATATGCTGGCCAACGAGATAAGGAAGCCTATCGTCGTCGCGGTTCCAGCCGCCATCGCTGTCGCGAGCTTGGGGAAGGCCACCGTTGCGCGCGAGGCTGGGAAGAGGCCACCATTACTGCGACGCAGAGAGGGGGGCTGGGGAAGGAGGCCGCAATTGCCGCGACGCCGAGAGGGAGGCCAGGGGAAGGATTGTGCTCGGCACTGCTCACCCCCTCCCAAATCTCCTCACGCCCAGGAACATGGGGGCACCAACACCCTGCCCCGGTGGGTTGGCGAGCTCGCCACGCTGCTTGATCTGCCATGGCCCACGCCCACCCGCGGCGCGGCGTCTCAGGCGGCGCCGCGACCAGAGATGCGCGCGCAGAAGAGCAGGCTGCAGATGCGGGCCTTGGCCTTGGCTTGTCGCCACTCGCCGCATGTCCGTGGTGGGCCCCAGCGCCACCTGCCTCGGCATTGAAGGCGTCAACGGATGGCTTGTTGGCTCCGGCGAGGTTGATGCTCTATGCGGAATGGGGATGAAGAATGGGACTTCCGTTGGAGATAGAACTTTTCTGGGTCCTGCATTTCGACGCCCAGCAGCATCCATTTGGCCTTTTTAGTCTCTATTTTGGGACGCCCACCAGCATCCATTTGGCCTTTTTAGTCTCTATTTTGGGTCAGCATCATTGGAGACAGTCTGAGGCTCTTGGCCCAGGGTTGCTATCCCATGTTTGTTTGTTGTAATAGAAGCATAAGGCTTGGATTAACTAAGTTATTTGGCACCGTGCCAAACTGTTGGAAACCAAGAAACACCATGGATAAAGGGTGCATCCAAGAAACAACATATACGTGCATCCTCATTCCCAAAATCACCATATCCTCTGACACTCCACTTATCTTTTCTTTCAACCAAAATACCATTTTGCAATGATTCTGTGACCGTAAGCACATAAGTGAAACAAACCTAAACTCTGTTTCCCCTTGGCAACGTTCCAATGAAATCTCCAGTCTCCACACCCTTCCCCTGGGTTCCAATGATCCATTCAAACCTCTTTCCACCGTAGGCTAATGACTGTATGTTTTTATTGAAAGAGAGGTCGTTGTAAATTGTGTCTATCGTCAAGCTCATACAACCCGAAGAAAATGGTTATATGTAAAATAAAAAGAACTCTACCTTACTATCTTAGGGGGCCTTTGGAATGGAGGAATTTCATAGGATTTTTGGAGGATTTGTTTCCTATGGATTTTTTCCTATACCAGGCCTTTGTTTTACAGGAAAACGAAAGGAAACTTTCCTGAGGTCGATTTCACGGGAAAAGAAGCATGAGCTCTAACCTCTGGAAAATTTCCCGTTCGCGCTACTTTTTCGGCGCCTGGCAGTAAGGCTGCCCGCACTGGTGTCCTCCAGAAGCGGATAGCGGAACGAGTGCTGCACCGGGCTACGGGGAGCATCACGCTAAAGAAGAGGAAGCCCTCTCTTCCGCTAATTCTAGCGCTCTCCCAGGACATCCGCTACCGAACGCGGGGCCCACCTCGCCTCCAACGTCGCTCGACTGCGCGCCCGGGGACGGAAAAGAACAGAAGAAAACAAGAACAAAAGAAAACACTCCAAACGAGAAATCTAAATTACTTTCTCAAAACTCAACGGGTTTTCGATTAGCTTGAGCCAAAGCTTCACAACTCCAAGGGCTAATAGATCTAGGAAGTAGATCCTGAAAAGGTCTATTAATCACCGCGAATTTTAAAGAAAACCAAGCGCCTTCTACGAAGAACAAATTTGGAGAAAACTAAAAATTCAGCCTAATCCATGAGGAATTTCAGGGGCAAACAATCCACAGTTACTCACAAGGATCCAAGCAACAAAAACCACCAACAAATTTCACTAGATTTGGAGCGAAATGCGAAGAACAAAAAATCACCCGAAAAATCCAAAAAGAAAAAAAAAAGAAAGAGAAGAACGCTGCGGGGCGGGCGGGGAGCAGCGCGGCGGGCGAGGAGGCGGGGGCGAGGCCGGAGCTTCTGGAAACACCCTAGCAGTAAAGTGCCATCTCCATCCTCACAAGAGCAGGGGGGCGCCTCTAACCCAAGGGAAAAGAACAAGGGCAGCCAGACGCCTCATTCCAAAAGGAATCGGGTCTCTGACCTGCTTCCGTCAGTCACCAAAGCCAACCGCACGAAGCAGTGCTGCAGGTCGTTGGATTCTTTCTCTTCTTGCATTTGTAGTTTCTTTGACTCCTCATCTTCGAAATCCCCATCCCCAATCATATTCTGTTTTGCTTTGATTTTTAGATGACTTGTGGCATGTGAAGGGACGGCAGCAATAGATCTGGGGGCTTCTTCCCTGTCTGATAGGTTGTTTCTTTGTCCCACTATTTTGATTTGATTTGGAAATATTTGACTACAGTTGGCATGACGTATGAGCTATGAATTAAAATTGGTCAGGTCTGGGTTCATCTATCCGTCTGCAATCTGGGCTCCATTTTTCTCGAGAACGCACGAGCCATCTAGGGGTAAGCATTATTTTCTAGAACAAATTTCTCTTACTATATTTGACAGATTATTAGCAAGAGTTTTATATCAGACCTAGTTCCTTTATGAAACATATTGCTCTGTTTTCTTCCATTAGGGAAGAGATGCCAGGAAGAGGTTCTTCTCAGACGAATATGGCTTTTGAACACAGCTTATGGGATGAACGGGGGCATAACCCTGAATCACAAGGACTTGCTGATGATGACAGTGAGCATGACGTTGCTGAAGAACCTAGCCAAGAAATAGGTAACCCTTATAAATTCAGAAAACTGCAGCTGGAGCTGAATTTCCTTTCTTGCATGTTAAAGCTGAACTGAAATTGTAAACCATTTGTTGAATACAGTGAAATCTGGAACCAGAAAGCGAGCTAAATGGAGTCACGAAGTGAAGTTGTTTCTTATTAGGCTTTTAAAAGATCATGATGTGCCTGGGTTTCGAACACAGAACGCTTGGAGCAAGGAAGCATGGACAAATATTGTTTGCCGCCTAAATGCCAAGTTCGGTACTTCGTATACTCTTTACCAAGTCAAACAGAAAGAGCAAGACTTAAAAGAAAGCTTATCGTGCTGTCAAAGACTTGGTAGATCAAAGTGGTTTTGGATGGGACAAGGACAGTGGTAGATCAAAGTGGTTTTGGATGTCCAACGGCTAGTTGTTCAATTCAAATTGAGACTAGCAAGGGTTGTACAAATTCCTTCATTTTTCCTATGGTGCTACCAAAGGGCTTCATAACCAAAATCCTGTGTTTTCATTTCCTATACGAATGGAGAAGTATGCCAACTCATTTTCTGCGTTTTTTCTATTCCTACGTTTTTCCTATCCTACATTTCAAAGGGGGCCTTATCAATCGAAATCTCTTTTTTGTTTAAAAAAACCCTATTGTACTTGGCTAATGGAAATTACACGATCTGTCTTACGAAAGAATTTAGTTTTTGCTTGAATAGAAAAAAAACATTTTTCCTCGAATAGAAAAAAAACATTTTTCCATCACGTAAAATTTTTAACGCCAAATCTCATTCTATGTCTACCTTGGATGATCATGCCTTGTGGTAAAAAGCAAAATGTCACAGCTATGTTTGGTTGGTTGTTACAGTTTTTCTTGTAGGTGTTTGGCTATTTACCACAACTATGACTTTCCATACTTATGCTCGTTTAGTGCTCCTGTTATTAATTGCACAGTCAAAACCTTTTCGATCATGTTACTCCTTCCATTTTCGTTACATTAGAATCCTAACAACCTAGGTATCAACCTTAGGCTACCAAACTTATAACTGTATAAATTTAGCAGATTTCTGTAATCTCCTATATTTTAAGATAAAGTTTAAATTTCAACGTCGCTTACATACTCTCTTCATTCAGTTTTATTTGACACTTGTTAACTAAAAATCATGAAAAGCGAACTCGAGCACCGGGACAAACGGGTGTTAACCGTGGTACAATGCAAATGACGCGAGTTTACATCCTGTGCCTTTCTCTAGCGTCGTGTCAATTGCAGCTGGGAGCGGAGGAGCGCGCAACGCCGAGCCGCAGCTTTGTGCCTCCTCGCCACAACGTGTCGCTCGTCGACCGTCACGCTCCGTCTGCCGCCCTGCCACCCGGGTGGGCCACCCATGTCGGTGTCAATCCGTCTGCCGCAGCTTTTTTGCTAAACGCTCACTGAAATGATGAAGCTACTCCTTAAGGCCAGTACTTACTCTTTTTCTTCCACTGCTTATCACTTTGCTTACTGAAGTGTTCCATGTTAACCTTTTTGAACTTATGTTACACAATTCTTTTCACAGGCCGGTGCTGATATTCATTGCAAAGGTTCTTTGGCGTCTCCTCTATTGTTTGCTACAGGCCAGGGTGGTTATACAGACTTAATTCCGTTCCTGTTGAAGGCTGGGGCAGACCCAAATGTTCCAGATGATGTATGTTTTTTTCTTCATATTTTAGATGTTCCACTGATTCTGTTGTCCAGTATTCCATTAGGTTATGATTATAGTAATTATTATTATTCAACTTTACTGATTATATTGGGAGTCTATTTTAGCAATGAGTTGCTTTCACTACACACTTCACTTAAACACAGCTAATAGGATGCCTTTATTTGTTTCGTCTATTATTACTTTATATCAATCAATGCACACTAATATGATCTATTCTACTTTTAGATCTTGAGTTTGTCTCAAAAGAACGTGCTTGTTGTTGTTGCTGTGCAAGATTATGCATATGTCACGACAACAAGTTATGGAATGTAGCAGTCTATACGGTCGACAGTCTTCCTAGCTAATAATGCTACTTGTGTGAATCCTTGCTAATGAAGAACTTAACCCAATTCCCCATGTTGATACGTGAATTCTAGATATGTTTGTTAGCATATTTTACATAATTTAAATCATGTGCTTTTTTTTCAATTTTTATAAAGAGTATATGCTTGTTGGCATAAATCCAGGTTGAAATTTCTTGTTCAAAATGTCATCCAACACCACATCCCTGGTTTTTCACATGGCATCAAAGTTTTCTATATTGGTCGCTGATTGACTTTGTTTATCCCTATATCTGTAGCTGGGTTTGTTGCCAATAGTGCGTGCTGCGTTACGCCCATGCAGGGAAGAATTTGAAATGCTGTTGCCACTGACTTCACCAATTCCAGATGTCCCAAACTGGAGCATTGATGGAGTAATATCTTATGCAAACTTTAAAAATACAATGCCATTGGTATGTTAGCTTTTTCTGGACAATATGTTATGTAGTGCTGGAATGCTCTTCTCATACGAGAACTTGCTTGGATGCTATGGATAGTCTGCATTCTTGTTCTACTGTAATGCATCTTTGAAGTAGAGAAAGGATATCTATATTCGTCAATGGGACTCGTTATAAAATTAACTTTGTATCCCCTTTGAATCTCGTGTTGCTTGAGTTTGATCCCTTACACAAAAGACTTTTGACTTTAAGGTTTGTGGTGAAATAGAACCCTACACAAACAAACATCATCAATTACACGCTGCACAATATGTCAGTTAGGCCCTGAAAATTATCCCAGAAGTTTAATTTATAGGACAAGCATTCTGCAAAGCTAAAACATATTTTCATATATAGTGTTATATTGGGTTTTGGTGGATGATGAAGATAGGAGCTGTTTGAGTCTTAGCTCATAAATATAACCATGGGCTTTCATGTTGCTGCATAAGCATTTAAAAGTGTTAGACCTAGCTACTTGTCTATGGAGAATTTTTTAGACAAAGATGTTACATTTTGTTTCTGATCAAAATCATCCCAAGTAAATCTGTAAATGTCATTATGTTATGCAATTTAAATCTCAATCTGGGTGTAATACATGATGCTTTTAATATTTTTTTTTTGGATGAAGAGGCCGTTGACAAAAGAATGGCTATATTCAAGTCACAGGCAGATGAAGCAGCCAGGCGGAAGGAATATGCCCAGGCATCAGAGAGTTATAGTTTGGTAAGTCTTTGAACCTTATCTTCAATGATTTAAAGGAGAAAATATATCTTCTTTGGCAACTAGAGTTTTTTTCTCCAGTTTCCACCTGTTAAACAATGTGTGTTCTGATAACTCAATAGTTAATCCTGTATTTTCATCAGGAATCATGTATTATAGACAAGCTGATTATTGAATATTGATATAAGCTTGAGCCCTTGTCCAATTAAGAATGCTAAAAAATGCACACTTTTATCTAGCTGAAGTAGATGTATATTCCAACGTGGGGTTCAAGTTGGGTAACCAACATACTTTTAAGTTTTCTCTATCGTTTTGAAGGCAACAACTAAGCATTCGACACAAAAAATCATAGTCTAAAATGTTTTTGGACAGATTTCAAAATATCTCTTGTAATCAGCAATTCCGACATCTACATACACATTATATCTATCATGCCTCTTGTGAGTGTGATTGGATAACCTGTCGTACACGATTGTAGTTGCTAGAGAACAAGCCAGATGCAACGCTTTTTTCAAACCGAAGCTTCTGTAGCTGAAAATGGGTGATGGCAAAGGTGCTCTATCGGATGCAAACGAGTGCAGGAGGTTGCGGTCTGACCGGGCAAAAGCTTGCTACCGTCAGGCTGCTGCTCACATGCTACTCAAGGTGAGATGCACCTCTAAAAAGCTTACCAATCGATTCTTTGACTTCACATTTTGCTGCGGTTTGGTTACGACTCACATACCGTCATGAGCTGTGTCCAGGAGTACAAGCAAGCTTATGAGGCACTTCTGGATGCGGAGAAATTGGACCCTGGGAATGAGGATATTATGAGAGAACTACGGTAACTGCCTTCCTGCCATTTGAATGTCTTCCAAAAACGGCTAGTTGTTGCATAGAGCCATAAACTGGGTGATACTAGTTCTGGCAATCAAACAGTGATTTTCTTGCAGTATTTCTGAATGGCAATCAACCATGTCTGATTACAGTTGGTTACTGACCTTTTCCCCGTTCATTTGATTTTTGCAGGAAGGTGTCGGATACCTAGATTAAGGTATCCTAATCAGG
>LAPY01000208.1:0-10130 GCA_000970635.1 Eragrostis tef
TCTCCCGGACCCCACCCGCCGTTTATCACGTCGCCGTCCGGCCTGACCTCCCCGATGCAGGCATGGCAAGAGCTACGAGAGCGTGGAGGAGGTGCAGCACCGGTTCCGGATCTTCTCCGAGAGCCTCGAGCTCGTCCGCTCCACCAACCGGAGGGGCCTCCCCTACCGCCTCGGGATCAACCGTACGGACCTGCGCTACTCCCAATCTCAATCTGGGCCGTCCGCTTCCGCCCACTGTGGATTCTCAGACTCTCACACACGTTTCTCGTTGTGGCTGCCGTGCAGGCTTTGCGGACATGAGCTGGGAGGAGTTCCGCGCGACCCGGCTTGGCGCGGCGCAGAACTGCTCCGCGACGCTCGCCGGCAACCACCGTATGCTGGACACCAACAAGCTCCCGGAGACGGTAAGTTATCAAAGCTACCTGTGGCAGAAGATCCTTTGCTATGCTCGTAGTTTCGGGGTCTGTGATGGCTAACGCAACGGCTCTGCTCGTAGTAACGCAACGGTTTCCTCCCGAACGGGCGGGGCCAGTAATCTGTAGCCACGTTAGTATTGTGATTTGTTGCATCCGGCACATGGGAGACACGCCTGCGTGGTTTAAGTTCAGGCTTTTGCAGGAAGTTCCTGATACGAATTGTGTGAGCAGCAAACACTATTGTTGTGCGGTGTTTGCTGTGTAGTGTTTGGTGTTTACTCAGCCGTTTTCACCATGGCAATCAACACTTTTTAGCCACTCTCTTCCATGGTCCCGGACTTCCGGTATATGGCCACTCCAACTATGCATAGTATTTGTATGGACTGTAGTACATCAATTCAATGTCCATGTCCAGCTGTTGGCGTTATGTCGCTAGAAGGTTGTTACATATTACTGTTGATAGAATTTCTTTAGTGTTGGATGCTCTGAGAATTTTGGATGTTTTGCTGTGAAATTGTGTATGTTATGTTGCTTGATTGCTTCTGTTATGACTGCTGCAGAAAGACTGGAGGGAGGATGGGATTGTGAGCCCAGTGAAAAACCAGGGTCACTGCGGGTCCTGCTGGACATTCAGGTAGCAACTAACAAATCATCGTCCTCATTTTGTTCTTAATTCGCAAGCTTCTGACCCAAAACTGGAAGGACCGTGTCATTACTATGATAAACCTGCCCTAAAGGTACAGAGAAAGCATGGTGAGGCATGCTGATATCTGGGGATCGTGTGGGTGATGGATGTATTTGGTGCATCCATACTAATTTACCAGTAAAATCCTATGGTATCCGACAAGGAGTACCAGTTAGAGTATGTGTCCAATTTGCTTGTATGGGCATCATGACCTTTGGCGCATTCATAGTCCCGATAGTTATAAGGTGGTGGCACTTTTGAACCACTCTTCTTCTAGTAAAGAATTAAAAGGTGCTTTTGGGGTGGCTCAGAATTAGTATCGACAGCTATATCTGTTGGTGAAAATGAAAATTGCTAAATACATTCAACCACACTAGTAATATTTTAATTCAGATGTTGCATCGCAATCACGAGACTGTTTAAAAATTCCGGCATCAGATTCAAACCTCATGTGCCGTGCAATCAATTAAATATTTGAGTCAATCAAAACATAAATGCTGATCCAGGCTTGCTTCTGGATATGATCGAGCAAGTGAACAGTCACTATCCTGTGGAGGCTTTATTATTTACTTCTTTATAATCTATTTCATTCCAAATATAGCTAATCTATAGAAAATTGACTCCAACAGCACATATCCGGTTTCCCGCTGTACTTCAATCAAGTAAACATATCAGTCTCATAATAAGTACTATTATTTTACTATGATAAACCTGCCCCAAAGGTACAGAAAAATCATGGTGAGCTGTGCTGATTTCTGGGGATCGCGTGGGTGATAGTTGTATTTGGTGCATGCATACTAATTTACGAGTAAAAGCCCTATGGCACCTGTGCCTGTTAGAGTATGTGTCCATTTTGCTTGTATGGGCATCATGACCTTTAGCGCATTCATAGTCTCGGTAGTTATTAGGTGGTGGCTCTTTTGAACCGCTCTTCTTTTAGTAAAGAACTATAGGCTACTTTAGGTGTGGCCCAGAATTAGTATGGTCAGCTATATCTGTTGGTGAAAATGAAAATTTTTACATCCTTTCAAGCACACCAGTAATATTTTAATTCAGACGTTGCATCACCGAAGCAATCACGAGATTGTTAAAAAATTCCGGCGTCAGATTTAAACCTCGTGTGGCATGCATTCAATTAAATATTTGAGTCAATCAATCAACATAAATGTTGATCCAGGCTTGCTTCTAAATAGGATCCAGTAAGTGAACAGTCACTATCCTGTGAAGCCTTTCTTATTTCACTTTTGTATAAACTATTTCATTCCAAATAGTTAATCTATGGAAAATTGACTCCAACAGCACATGTCCGATTTCATTCTGTATCCGTACACTTGAATGAAGTGAACATATGAGTCTCATAATAAGGATAACCCCCCCACCCCCACCGGGCTCTAGTGCACAACTCATTTTCGTGACTGATAATTATTTACCAAACCATTTGCATAGTTGAATGGCTACATTGCCCCATCACTCCTTTACTTAAATCAATTCATATGTGCAGTTCTCTTCGGCATTAGGCCCAGACTTTGCAAAATTTGTATCTTAACATGTAAGATTTTTGCTATTCCTGAGCTGACAACTTCATAGACTTTGTTCTATTTCACATCTGTTTTGCCAAATTTTGCTTTGCACCTCTAAATTGACTAGTAATTCGTGTTATTTACCATTGGATTCTCACTCCAGCATATGTGACATAAATGAACTGGGGACAAAGATCAGTATCAGAATGGAATTATCCTAAGAAAATGTTCAAGTCTTATACTCCCTCCATTCTTTTTTATATGACGTTGGCTAGTTCAAACCCTCATATAAAAAAGAATGGAGGGAGTACGTCATTTGAATGGTAAGCTCTTCTATACTTGATGGTACGGAAACAGCATTTCAGAGAGCGAGCACTAATAGGCGACTATACTGCTAGCTGCTATGCTTTTTGTGAAATGCTCGTTTGACCACACTGGTAACACATACACATAGAAGTAGTTAGTTTCCTCTTATCTCAGTAGAAAAAAGCTTGGTGTCTTAATTGAAATGGTCTCAATTTTACTTCTGAACTTTTTGCATTATTGGGGGAGCATTTTCTGTTAACAAAATTTCTACATTTTGTTCTTATTCAGAATTATTCTTGTAGTTGTGTTTAGAAATGGTCATGAAAGAAAGAAAGGGTGTCGTGCAAACAAAATAATGACTTTCCTTTAATCCTTATTCTGGCAGCACTACTGGTGCGCTTGAGGCAGCATATACTCAAGCCACTGGGAAGCCCATCTCTCTCTCTGAACAACAGCTTGTTGACTGTGCTGGTCCATACAACAATTTCGGATGCAATGGAGGCCTTCCATCCCAGGCTTTTGAGTACATCAAATACAATGGCGGCCTTGACACTGAGGAATCTTACCCTTACAAGGGTAAAAATGAAATCTGTCATTACAAGCCCGAAAATGCTGCAGTCAGGGTTTTGGACTCAGTTAATATCACTCTGGTGAGGAATCTCATTCTGAATTTTAGTTGGCTATTATGTAGGATGAATTATTCTGAGCTCATAGTTTATACATATTTCTGTTATGGTGGTTAGGGTGCTGAGGATGAACTGAAGAATGCTGTCGGACTGGTTCGCCCAGTTAGTGTTGCCTTTCAGGTGATTGATGGTTTCAGGATGTACAAAAGCGGAGTTTACACAAGTGACCATTGCGGAACTACTCCCATGGTGAGTCTACATTCAAGTTTTTATTTCTTTCTGATTACATTAGGATTTCTCGTTATCCAATTATTGTGATCTAAATTTTAAAAAAAAAATCACATTACTAGGACGTGAACCATGCTGTTCTGGCTGTTGGCTATGGTGTTGAAAATGGTGTTCCTTACTGGCTCATCAAGAACTCATGGGGCGCTGATTGGGGTGACAATGGTTACTTCAAGATGGAAATGGGCAAGAACATGTGTGGTGAGTATTCACTTTCATGCCCCTCAATAAACGAAAGACCTTGTACTCTGTGTTATCATCCGCTTGCAACACAATATTGAGTTGATTATAAACTATGCAGGTGTTGCTACTTGTGCATCATACCCTATTGTGGCGGCGTGAGTTGCTTTTGAATGGCAACATTGCCCGATCCCTCCTTTACTTCAATAAATTTGTATGTGCAGTTCTCTTCAGCATTAGGCCATACTGTGCAAAATTTGTATTTTAACATGTAAGATTTTTGCTATTCCCGAGCTAACAACTTCATAGACTTTGTTATATTTCGCATCTGTTTTTCCAAGTTTTCCTTTGCGCCTCTAATTCAAATAATTCATGTTATTTACCATTGGATTCTCACTCCAACATACGTGACATACATGAGGTGGGGGTAAAGATCAGTGTCAAAAAGGAATTATCCTAAGAAAATGTTCCAAGTCTTAAACGTCATTTTCCATTTATTCTGAAGTAGCAAACGTCATGCCAGCTTGGTGAATGTCTATAGAATGGCAACCTCTTCTATACTTGATGGTACGAAAACAACATTTCAGAGAGTGAGCACTAATAGGTGACTAATACTACTAACTGCTATGCTTTTTGCGAAATTCTCGTTTGAGCACACTGGTAACTACACATACTGACATACACATGGAAGTACTTAGTTTACTCTTATCATAGTAGAAGAAAGCTTGGTGACATAACTAAAATAGTTTCAGTTTTACTTCTGAACCTTTTGCATTATTGGAGGAGCATTTTCTATTAGCAAAACTTTTGTTAACTTCTACATTTTGTTCTTGTTCGGATATTTTCTTGTAGTTGTCAATCATTTGTGATTCTTAAAGTTCCTATTATAGTCTTTCTGGCCCCTTTCTAACCTGTTGTGTTTAGAAATGATCATGAAAGAAGGGTGTCCTGAAAACTAAATAATGACTTTCCTCTAATGCTTATTCTGGCAGCACTACTGGTGCACTTGAGGCAGCATATACTCAAGCCACTGGGAAGCCCATCTCTCTCTCTGAACAACAGCTTGTTGACTGTGCTGGTCCATACAACAATTTCGGATGCAATGGAGGCCTTCCATCCCAGGCTTTTGAGTACATCAAAGACAATGGCGGCCTTGACACTGAGGAATCTTACCCTTACAAGGGTGTCAATGGAATCTGTCATTACAAGCCTGAAAATGCTGGAGTCAGGGTTTTGGACTCAGTCAATATCACTCTGGTGAGGAATCTCATTCTGAATTTCAGTTGGTTATTATGTAGGATGAAATATTCTGAGCTCATAGTAAATACTTATTTCTGTTATGGTGGTTAGGGTGCTGAGGATGAACTGAAGAATGCTGTCGGACTGGTTCGCCCAGTTAGTGTTGCCTTTCAGGTGATTGATGGTTTCAGGATGTACAAAAGCGGAGTTTACACAAGTGACCATTGCGGAACTACTCCCATGGTGAGTCTACATTCAAGTTTTTATTTCTTTCTGATTACATTAGGATTTCTCGTTATCCAATTATTGTGATCTAAATTTTAAAAAAAAAATCACATTACTAGGACGTGAACCATGCTGTTCTGGCTGTTGGCTATGGTGTTGAAAATGGTGTTCCTTACTGGCTCATCAAGAACTCATGGGGCGCTGATTGGGGTGACAATGGTTACTTCAAGATGGAAATGGGCAAGAACATGTGTGGTGAGTATTCACTTTCATGCCCCTCAATAAACGAAAGACCTTGTACTCTGTGTTATCATCCGCTTGCAACACAATATTGAGTTGATTATAAACTATGCAGGTGTTGCTACTTGTGCATCATACCCTATTGTGGCGGCGTGAGTTGCTCACGGGCAGTTCCATGCCCCGTCCATTTGCTTGGCGTCAATAATACATGTTCACCCCACTCTGAGCTTGGAGATGTCATACACAAAAGTACAAAACTGAAACTTTGCTGTGAATATAGAATCATAAACAAAAGGATCTGGCCCCTACTTGTACGTCTGTCTTGTAAGGCTGTGTAGGTAGATTGGCGTTTGGGGTTCTACTGCATAGGTTCGTGTCTATGAACATTTTATTTATGGAACAAAAAATGGTCATTCATGGCAAAGCCTGGGACATTTTTATATATATCAGAAATACATTGTACCATTTGCATATTATTTATCAGCATGTCTCTCGATTACCTGGAGTTGGATCGAGTTTCCTTTACTTGTTTGAAAAACTAGTTATGGTAAAAAGAAGAAGAAATAGTAAACAACAAAGATGCGGGGAATGTCGATGCTTTTCTGCATTTTAGTGCCAAATTGACAAGCTCGCCAATATGAACTGAATTACTACTGCTAAACTTCGGTACTATTATGGTATTATACAGTATAAGTATTCATGTACCCACAGAACGAGCATTACGATGTTCCAAAAAAAAAGGGGATCATTACGAGTGGCCAAATTATTGAACCCGCGGATAGGTGTGAGAACACGTATTGGTCTCTCAAGCGTTCGGTTCTCACTGAGAAGGTGTCCCTTCGTGTGAACCAGCGCATCGGTTCACTGCGATTTCCCCTCTAACCCACGCCCCGTTCTGCCTCTAAATACCACCCCCATTCCGGCGATTTTGTTTCAGCGTCTCAGCATCATCGAGCGCGGTAGTGGAACATCGGCGAGGGCAACCGACTGATACGCGGCAAACTGTGAGTTTCTTGATTTCTGATTCGAAGTTTCTTCTCTTCTGAAACTGATTTATTTGGTGTTCTTCCAAGCAATCGGGAAACCGTAGTAGATTCTGTGGATGAAGTTTTTTTTTTTTATGAAACGTTTCATTCACTGAACTGGGCTCGTTAGGCAGCCAGTTTTCATGTAAATTTCATCCAGTGAATTGGACTCGTTACCCAACCCGTTTTCATGTCAATTTCGTCCGTTTTGATCTCTTTTATTAAAATGAAACCTGGTTTAGTTTATTGATGCTCCGTCCAATTAGTCTTATTTTTTTGATACTTCGCCCATTTCAGAGTACGAATCCTGAATCCCTGATGCTCATGTGTCTGACTTAGAAATGGGCCAATATACAAATTAGAGAAGAAAAATAATTGGTTGATTCCCTGGACACTCCGAGGCCCTACTCGCTGGGCCTGTTATCTCTGAGCCTTGCGGCGTAAGTCAAAGGTCACTGACCTACACTTAGAACCGACTTAACTGTGATTAATAAAGTTTTCTTGCTGGCAACGGAACGGCAAAGCCTGATCAACTTGGCATGCCATTAGTGTTCAACGAGTGGGACAACTGCAAAGTTCCAAAGAAAGCCGCGATTACCTTGTTAATCGCTTCATTTTGCGCGTCACTTTCACCTGTGGTGTCAAAGGTCCAAAGTGATTTTGTTTTTTGGGAATATTTGATTCTATCTCTGTCCTGCACGTGACGTGACAGCTTCCTCTGGTGGATTTGTGTTCCTTGCCGGAGAAGAAACACAGTGTGGGAAGCTACTTAACCGGAGTCCCTTCACGCCGTAGGGCTGGAGTTGGCAAGAATTTGTTGCGCCGCCATTGCCTTGCTCGTTCTTCAGTGGAAGAACCCCGTTTAATTCTTGCTGCTTCTTGCAACGCGCAGCAGTTAATCGCAGTCTTAGGTTGTTACCAGCTTCGATTTCATTTACTCAGTCTGAATTAACTGATACTAGCATGAATTCTCTTGATCCGTTTGGGTGTTTTTAATTCAGAGAGATAAGAGCAGAATAATCTTTGTGGAATGAATGGGTTTTAATGCTTCTCTGTTCTTCCTGGCAGGGGCTGCACTTGTTGATCCTTGTTTTTAACTCGCCAGGATCAGTTAAAACTACAAGTCGCATCATGACGAGGAACGCATGGGCCGTGCTGCTGATTTTGACATGCCTGTGGATTTGCCCTCCAAGGACTAGCGGCTTCTCATGGAACATCTTCCCGTCATCATCATCCTCGTCGTCGGCAATGACGGGCGGCGAGCGCGCTCCTCCGATGATGGAATTGGACGGCGCGGTTGCCGACTTCACCATAGACGGCGCCAACGACCCGAGAGGGGTGAAGCTGCTGGAGAACGCGCGCAACAGGCTCGCGGGGCCCAAGAACTGCTGGCAGGAGGCGTACAGGAAGCTCTTCGCCAGCTGTGGCGAAATCATGGCCGACAAGGAGAAGCAGTCGCGGCTGGCGTGGCACCTGAGCAGCTGCTTCCAGGAGGATTCCGGACGGACACCCTTCCCGTCCTGCGCCAAGGGCTCCAAGATGGTGCATTGCCGCAAGAGGCTCGGCCAAACCGAGGACCAGGTGTTCCTCGAGTTCTTCCTGGAGACCAACACCCTGTGCCACCAGTTGCAGTAAGTTTTTTCATCAACTTTTATATTTGCAAATGAGATGTTCTTTTAGTTCTAAATCTGACAGTTCTTTTTTCTCTCAGAGCTGAAGCATTCAAGCACAACACCGAGAGGCTTGTGAATGACCTGACAAGGACATCCAAGTCTGCCGAGGAGAAGCTCGAGGTGATCGAGGAGAGGTCAGGAGAGATCATCAAAGAGACTAAAAACGTCCATGACACGCTTTCATTGATCGGGATGCAAGCCGACCATCTCGTGGAAGCGTCCATGAACGTTGGGGTGCAAATCAACGACGTGCTGGAGCACTCCAACGCCATCTTTGAGCGGTCCAAGGAGATCGCCACCACTCAAGCAGAGCTTCGAGAAGGGCAGACAGAGATGAGGGAGAAGATGGAGGCCGGCATGGAGCGCATTCAGGAGTCGTACGAGAGCCTCGGCAATGGGATGGATAAACTGAAGGAGGAGGCGGTGTCCATCCAGGAGGAGATTAGAACTGTTGGCGACTCGATGTCCACCAAGATGCAAGATTTGCAGAGCACTGCCAGTGATATCGGAAGTGTGGCTAACAAGTCACTGGAGAACCAGAGGCAGCTGCTGGATGGACAGAGTCTTGCAATGGAAGGACTGAATGATCTCTACAGCTTTCAGGCAAAGGCTCTTGAGGAAAGCAGGTACTTTGTTTATGCACACTGCACATTTTGTATTGTTCTTGGACAAATTCTTGCTTTACATCTGCTAGAAAAGAAAAGGGAAATACTGATTGAGTGCGCATTTGCAGGGAGACCGTACAGAAACTTGCGCAGTTTGGACAGCGTCAGCAGGAAGAGTTACTGGCCCGACAAGAACAAATCCGGGCAGCTCACGATCATCTCATCCAGAACTCGCACTCCATACTGGAAGCACAGGTTCTTATTTACCACATTCTGAGCATCTGACTGAATATTTTCAATGATTTTGAGTTCTGATTTATACGAAGTGCTGTTTTATTTAAATTACTTTTTTCACCTGCAGGAAGAGTTCAGAGCAAAGCAGGCCAACATTTTCGCTGCCCTGGACAAGCTGTACATCCTACACAACGCCATTCTTGCCGAGTCTCGCTTCATCAAGGCGTTCTTCTTCTACTGCGGCGTAGTGTTCCTCCTCTACATGCTCACGAGCGCGAAGCAGACGTTCAGCATCAGGGGCCGGCTCTACTTTGGTACGATATATCTCCACACTGTAACGTTACTTTTCTGTTGCACCTCTGCATCACGTGGATTTTCATTTTCTAACGACTAATTTCTCTCTGGCAGGCCTGTGCATCACGCTTGCGCTGGAGATGGGGCTTATCAAAATCGGCGCCGACGATTTCGACAAGCAGTTCTGGGTCATGTCAAAGGTGTTCTTGGTCAGAATGGTGTTCCTCGGACTCGCCACTGTTCAGATACTGCACTCCATTTTCACATACAGGTAAGTAAAGAAAATGGAAGTTTTGTTGTGTTCATTACATCCAGTGGCGCGCTGCGCTGAGTGCTAATTCCAAACATCTTATGATCATTCAGAGATTACGAAGTACTTAATCACCGGCTACTCCAGACTCTGGTGGAGAAGGTCCGAGCACTTGAGGAGAACGCCGACGGCCGGCGCGCGCTGTCGTACGGCTCGGAGGAGAGCGAGAGGAGCCTGATGGACTATTCATGGGTCTTCGACGAGCTGGCGGAAGAGGTGGACAGCAAGATGGACCCGAGCTACGCGTTGCCGCCGGAGACGCCCCGC
>LAPY01000208.1:92584-105723 GCA_000970635.1 Eragrostis tef
GAAGCCCGCGGCGTGGTCGGTGGTGGTGGAGTGGAAGTGGAACACGAGCAGCTCCTGCGCGAACACGGCGGCGACGAGGAGCAGCGACAGCGCGCGGCGGCCCCGCGCGCGGACGCGGTCCATGTGCAGCGCGGCGGCCGCGTAGACGAGGAGCGCGGCGCAGATGAGGGCGTGCTCGTGGTTGTGCAGCCGGTCGGACGGGATGGATCCGTCGGCGTCGAACGGGAGGAGCGTCGAGTGGTCCACGAACATCTCCATGGCGAACTCCACGGCGCTGCCGGCGATGACGAGGATGAGCTCCAGGTGGCGCACGCCCGGCGCCGGGAACCACACCGGCGCCACGTACGAGTCCGGGCGCAGCGAGAAGAGCCTCATGTGGTTGAACAGGTGCCACAGGCCCACGGCGACGAAGCCGGCGCCGGGCAGGATGTGGCCGATGCTGTTCCGCGGCGTGCCGCCCATGGCTCGATCGCCGGCCGGCCGGTGCGTGGGTGGCTGCAACTGCGCGGCTGGTTGTCGGTCGGATCGACCGTTTGTTAATGCTTCGTGTTTCCTTGCGGTGCTCGCGATCGGTCAATCAATCGATGGATCCTCTTTTGCCAGGCTTAAAGGGTGGGGACGCGTATGCAGAAGGCCGGAATGGTTGGTTGAGGTGATCGATGGCGGGGGGGAAGCACGTTGAGTAAGTGATAAACCACGCAGAGGAGTTGCTTGTACGACAGTGTACCCCACTGTGTGCTGCTTTTTTTGAACACCAAAAGCCCGCAGCCGTAGCTTGAAAGGGCCAGTACGGTTGGAGCTCAAGCAGCTGCATTTCTGTCATGAAAAAAATGGAAGTCGAGTCGTTAAAACATGCCGTGGTGTTTCAAGAGTGTTAATACGGTCAGTGTTTTCTTTCTTTCTTTCTTTTTTTTGAGTAGGATAATCAGTGTTGAGCATAAGTGATTGCAATGGAAACAGCATACTGCTCAGCTGCAGTATTTGGACATCAAAAAGTATTCTCATCTTCAACAACTAGGCTCCTCTTTTGTCCCGCTGGCAATTCAAATTTCTGCCAATGGTTATCCTAGTAGTGTTCGATCTCCAATACCTGCATTGTTTTCATGAACCAAATATAGGTTGCACGCTTACAACACGGTGTTTCGGCTTTTCAAGAGTGTGTTATTTTGTTTGCTTACAACCTCCCTCGGTTCGTCCGGTTTCAAGCCGAGCACTTTCATGGCACGCCCAACCTTGGTTGCAACCTGACTTTTCACCATAAATGATCAGAAATTGGAACCATTTTTGCGGGATCCAGTCCGAAGGTCCACACAATTACCATCAACTCATATGGTTTATTTATGCTTTGTAAGCAACCAAATAACTTTTTCGTAAAAAGAAACAACCAGAAAACTTTTCTTAAGGGCCAACAAAACCAAAGAACTTACAAGCAAGAGAAACAAAAGAAAAGAAATAAACGAAAAGATGGGTAAGAAATATCTGTTGGGCCGAAATGGACAGATGAGGACTGCCGATCTCCTTGGTAATGGGTTGCCCATTCTGCTGGTCATCGGTTCTTCCTGTCTTTCCATGGCCCATTACCGTTTCAGAGAGCGGAATGTACGGAATTTTGCCATTTTGGGCAGCGTATGGAATGCAGCTAGGCAACTGAAAAAAAAAACCTGAAAGTATCTCCAAAAAAAAGAAGAAAAAAAGCTATGAAACTGAACGCACTGGGGCTTTAAAGGAAAAGAAAAAAAACTGAACACACTGGGAAACCATTTTTGAGAAATTAGGGGCCGGACACGAACCCCACCTGCAAAACCTAATGGCTAAAAGATACATTGAAGGCTCTCCGTTCCAACATATGATATCTCACTGAAACATAGGTATTGAATTTCCTGGAAGGCTGGAGCTAGATTTACCAACCTATCTTCAGAGCCAAAGCTTTCAACCCCAGCACGACACTTAACTTGAAGCTTTTGACACTGCTGCCACTCATCCCTCAAACAATAATCAACCAATTATCATCAGTTGAAACAATAATCATGAGCGGTGCCAAAGGCAATACCGGTAGGAGGTTATATATGACGAAATGGTGACGTGGCGATTCTTTAGAGATTGTACTTAGTGCCGTTCTGATTTTACTATCCATGTTTTAAGATTAATAATAGTGATGATGCATCCAAATTTGTAATTCATGGTTTGACCTATTCTTTCTAGGACCTCATCTCATTATGTTGATTATTATTGCCTAAGCAATTCATGTTGGGTAGAGTAGTGTATTTGTTTCAACGCTTGATAATCGGAGTCATGGCCATGAGAGCAACTACAATCGAAAGAAGGATGACAAGGAAGGGTGTAGGCACCGGATCATTGGGATTTTTATGGGTAACTTATTTTTTTGCAAGTTTATCGATTGTAATCTTAATTGCTGCAATATAATGCAACTGAGAATTTTTTGGGACAAATATATTAAAAAAAGTTCGGCGTATAGGGTTAGTTGCTCCAATAATTGAGTAAATTAGCATGCGCTAGCTACCTGCGCACCTCGCTCTCTTCCTAATGCGCTTATTTACGCCGACCAACACCAAATCATCCTCCATGTTTCTTTGATCAAGGACAGAAATCGCATAAATCCTAAAAAAAGAGGATCAACTGCGAAGAGGATGTTGTCGTTTCAAAGATACTAGACGATGTATTGTATACCTCACAAAACAAAATGCTCTTGGTTGCGATGTAATTACTCATATGCTATTAGTTATGATAATTTGTATTACATACTTTACTTCCCTTTTGATGGACAGTCCACGTAAATACCTCGCAAACATCATACAAGATAATAAGTATGTATGTATGTACGGGAAGGCTGTATAAGTACCGGACTACTATCAGTGCCTTGCCAGTTAAACCCTTGTTTTAAACAAGGTTCTGTCAGCTGAAACAACCCTTGTACTTATCCGGGATTTAACCAAAGAAATTAGATGTGTAGATCAGAAATATGATAAAGAAATGCGGCCTTTTGCGGTTGGCAATACCTTTGCTAAAATCAAAATTGATGTTTATATCTGTCAGGGTTTTTTCTTTACGATTACACACAACTCAAATACTCACAACGCGCACACACTTAATTCTATGAACGTATTTATACAAATCCTTACCTCTATGAGCATCTTCGAAGACTAAGCCGACAAATCTCCCAGATTGACGAAGTCACTATTGACGTCTCGCTGTCAGCGGCCACGTCACCTACCACTGAGAGTTGATTAATTCAAGAAAATTCGTTGTCATAAAGAGTTGAACCCAGTACCTAAAGTGTTATTAGGGCTCTTCTATCCACTATGCTAGAGACACATTCGCATATCTATGATGCAGTTTTGTGTGGTGGTCTATACACAGCTGTATGCAGTGGCGGAGCCAGCTACCAAAGGTAGGAGGGGCCGCTACGGTAGCAAAGCCATGTACAGACTTCAAAAAACAGCCGCAAAGGCATAGCCCAGGCTGTCCAGCTATGTTGGCTTAGTATTTTTCGAACCAACTAGACTAGCTAATCAACAGATTTAGCTGTGGATCTTGAGAAAAAAAAATACTTGGCCAAGGGGAGCCGGGGCCCCCTGCTGGCCCTAACGTGGCTCCCACAGCTGATCAGTTGATGAAGCTCAAATTTTTTACAGTCGAAACTGAAAATTACTGAAAATGAACAGCACCACCGGAATCCGGGACCTCCGTGTACTCACAAGTCATCAAGTCAGAACTAAGGAATGTTAAAAGTCTGTGTAGAACACGCCACCTTCACCGTTTTTTGGGCTGACTATTAATTCTCTGTAGTAATGCAGTTGTTGGCTTCTAGGTTCGCATCATGTGCAACTACATGCCATTCTCATTTTTGTGAAGACGCGATCTCATGTTAGTCGTGAACTCATGCTGAAACGACCTGAGTTGGTGGTGCTGAGTTGCAAGCACGGTTATGTTGTTTATTTTTGTTTTTTTAGGAAATTGCAAAAAAATACTTGCAATTGAGTGAAGCTTTGATATACTCACTCATAATAAATTTTATGTCAGTCTCTCTCATGCAAGTGTTTATGGGTTTCTTATTATCTTCTCATAGACGGCATAGCTATTGTATGTTTTCTGGTGCAGCAACAAATGATCTATTATAGTACATCTTTACTCGTTGATGTTGTGAAAACAACATAGATATCAAAATATACATTTTATTTTTCTCTATTTGATTTGTAGTGTCAAGTCTAAGTTGAATGTCATTTATGATAGTATGATAACTACAATATAGTGGAGCCTCTGAGTAATCTTAGTGGACAGAGAACAGGCCATCCCATCCGATCAAAACTATGGAGGTCTATCAAAATAAATAAACACTTGCAAGGAGAGAACAAAAATTGTTGTAGGTGGGTATAAGACCCACATGTCATGTAGGTGAGTTTTTGCAAATAAAAAAAAACACGGCTCTACTGTTTATTTGATCTGATACATGTGCACGGTCCAAAAAGAAAGAACCAAAAACATGTTTAGAAAAATACAGACATCGACATTACAGAGTCACAGATAACTAACACCGGATAGCCATGCAAACACTTGACTAGGAGATGACGCAGAAAAGACAGCAAACGAATCAAGAGCTGGCCATGAGGGTGCGGAGTTCGACGCTGTAAACATTGTGGTCAGATTCATTAGTAGGTAATTGACATAATAACCTCTAGTATGTTTTAATGTGCTTTGTGCTTTGCTCCGGCTGCGTGTCTAAGTTAGAGTATGGCATTAGAATAGAATTTGCTCGTTCTCAGGGCTGGGATTTTGTAGATTTCTTAGTCACATTTTCGAAACAAACAAAATGTATATGAAACATTTCTTTTTGTGAAACGAAGCTGAAACATTTAGGGCTTAATATGGTTGCATGCACGAGCCCTAACCAGGCTCACAGGATGCAACGACGCCCTGTACGAAGGCACAAGTCTGTCCCATGAGATGCAAACGGAATGCGCAAGCCTGGATCCTAGGAAACAATGGGTAAATTATTTTTTTGTGCTCATAATGGCATGATGAGTAAATAAGAAATAAGACTTAAAGGTATTTTGGCTACTTTTTATTATTTCTAATTTTACTTTTTTAACTCAAAATGGCATTTAGAAGTATGTGTGAGGGGTTATGTTGGATCTAAAGGCCATCGTTTATCATACTTAGCTTTAATTATGGCTGAATGTTTTGCTTTTTTTTAGAACTTGTTGGTTTTTTTCTTCTGATTACTTGGAGAACTCAAAAGGCGAGCCACCAATTAGTAAACATAAGACTATGCATGATAACCGAATCGGGTAGAGAATTCAGTTTGGGCATAGAGTTTTCTTATACCTAGGTCCAGCATACCCTATATATTTAGGGTGATGGCTAATTGGAAAACCTCCTACACAATTGATATACCTCATCATTATGTTTCAATCCACTCCATTATTTTCATTTTCCCTTTCATTGGTGTTTTTCCAAGAAAAACAGGTGTGCTCTCAATCTGAAGAAAGTGAGTGAATCTTCCTGGTTTGTCGAGTAAATCAGTCGTCAGTCGTCCCGAAAGTACGACAATTATCTTCTTGTTGATTGGCGAATTTTGCTGAACAACACTATGGAAGTTATTCTGTGCCGCCATCTTCACAAATATTAGTGCATATGACATCTTAATTAACCAAGGATCGATACCCTTGGTTCTCAAAACATCTTTTACATATTTCAGAGCAGTTCCATGGTCATTAGAAATAATTTAACATAACCTAAGACAATCAGGAGAAAATATGGTGATTCGGACACGTCGTTTTAACCTTAGTTGCCTTTTCAATCCTCACTTGAGGTTCTAATGCAAATTTTGTTCTCATATTTTATTTTAGGATATCTACTATTAATATAATTAATGTTTACAAACCTCTAAGATGTTATTCGGACACTTCATATCTATGACTAAAAACTAATGCTTGCTCATCTGTAGAATTTAATATATGGGAAAAAAGTATCAACAATAATATGGAATTATTTATTTGTATTGATTTTGAACAACAGCGTGACTCAGATCTTTAGTTAACAAAAATATTACTCAAGTAGACACTGTTAAGCCTTTTAGATCAACCTTGTAAACCACACTATGCTTTTTGCGTATTTTGTTAATTCACAAAAACAGGTTCTTAATCTTCTGATGATTCATTACATGGATATTTAATTTAATAAAACTGATAAATAATTCATTTAGAAATATCAAAACCAATGAAGTTGTTAGGGAAACTCTTTAGAAGTTCCAAACGAGTTAAGCAAGATAAATAAGAAACCCAACTCATATTTTGTTCCATGTGTCTAGTTCTCTTGTTTAGATCTTAAACGTACTACCAGACAAGGCATGCATATCTGTCTCTAGACATCCCAAAGTAAAAATACTTGCAACAGATAAAAAATGCTATGGAAAAGCTCATGCTTGTTTACAAATTAAATGGTTAGTTTATGGTGGTCCCGATGGCATCAGTTCCCTACAATTCCTACGAAGTTTGGGCTGAAATAATAATGGTCTACGTATCTTACTACATGCAGTCATCCAAATTGCAGTCAGTGATTGTGTTGTGTTGCTTCTTTGTAATATGTGGTCTGCAATGCTCTTAACAAAATATATGTTCTGCAACCAATGTAACCATTGATGTACGGGCTTCGGCTCGACCATTAATAACATTTATAAGAATCTTATTGTACCCATAGACATTTTTCTTTGTTGTCTATGATGTTGACACCACACGGCTTAGAGGCTCAACTGCTCAATGGAGGACTTGCAAAAACATTTGCGTGCTCCCTGAGGCTTTTGGCTCCCCCACGTGGTTAACATAAGTGATATAGTACACACTAAGCAGTGTGGCCCCTGGAAGGCTGCTTGCTCTGAGTTTATCCGGTGCCCGCAAACTCTCCGTATTACATGAGTCCACAATAACCGTAACCTCACGGTACTATACCGACCTCAAGGCCGTCCTCGTCTTCATTCCCGATGCTGAACCGACTGCTGTCTCTTCCCTTCACCAGCGGCACATAACGCGGCTCCTCCGAGCAAAGCTTGACCAGCCGGAGGTAGAACACGACGACAAATAGCACGGTGCCGGTGAGGTACCAGCTGAACTGCAGGTTCACGAGCGACTTGGCGCGGTCGAGCGCCTCGTCGGTGTGGCACCGGACGACCTCGAGGCCTTCCTCGACGTTGAGAAAACATCCCTTGGAGACGAGGGACGGCGTCCACAGCATGACGCCCATGACGACGAACCACACGCCCTGCAACACGAGACTCGCCGACCGGACCAGGCTCGACGTGATGCTCCGCGGGTAGGGAACCAGGAGCAGCGTGGTGATGAGCGTGACGGCGATGACGATCTGGAGCAGGCAGTGGAACTGGCCCTCCACGCCCATCTGGTCGGCGGAGTGGAAGTGGAAGACGAGCAGCTGCTGCGCGCCCGCCGCGGCGGCGACCAGCTGCGACACCGCGTCCCGCATGGGTGCCCTGACCCTGTCCATTTGGATGGTGACCGCGGCGAAGACGAGCCACGCCAGCGAGATGGACGCGTGCTCGAAGTTGTGCAGGTGCACGGAGGGGATCATGGCGCCGCCGTCGTCGTCGAACGGCTGCTGCTTCGCCTGGACGATGGCGAACTCCGTCAGGATGGAGATCACAGAGCCGATGATTATCACTATGAGCTCGAGGTGGCGGACGCCCGGCACCGGGAACCAGACACGAGCAGAGTAGGAGCTCGGCCGCAGCAAGAACAGGCGGATGTGGCTGAACAGCTGCCACAGGCCAATGAGGAGGAAGAGCGTGCCAGGCGCGACGTGCCCGACGAGTGTGCCCATGACCGGCGCGCTGTGCCTCTGCGTTTGGAGAGGGAGGGTTCGAAATCCAAGTGCTGAAATGCTGTTTATAAGGTTTGGAGGATTGGTTCATATCAAGAGGGTTAGAGTACGTAGCCCATGCCCAATGGTGTGGACCGTGGAGCAAACAACAAAGGTATGGACATCAAGAACTTGAGTCTAAGTGGACATGTTCCACCACAAAGTACCTTTAGCAGTTAGCTGTCACATTCCACTGAGTCCAAACAATCAAACGGATCATAGTGACCTAGTCAAGGAACCGTACCGTAGCTCTGTTATTCAAAAAACCCACGTTTTGGCAACCATTTTCAGTGGGCTAGTGCTACACTACTACAGTTCCGACAGAAAAGAATGGCGCATGTAGTAGCAGATGCAGAGAGAATTTTTTTTGAGAGGGGGGGGGGGGGGGGGGGGGCTGCAGTTTAAATGGCACAAACGTGCCATCCTTCATCCGAGGCGTTCATCTCATCATTAACGACGACAAAATGCCCCCAGAATAAAGGCTCGTGAGTACTCATTTTTTAGGCCTTCTCTTATCCACGTTCGGCCCAATAAGCAGTGTCAGCTGCACATTTCGTCTTCGAATTCAGGTCGTCATCCCCGCGTCGGCTCGCTGGGACATCGTCAACCAATTCAACTTCCTAACCTATGAATCTTATCCCCGCAACTGAATTTAGGCCTCGAAACCTCACTTTGGTTTGGTTCCCCTTGATTTCTTCCTCCGATTGATTCCTCCAGGGGGAGAGAGGGAGGGGGGTATGAGGGAACAAAATCCTCTGTCGTCGCAGTTAGAATGGCACGGCCGTGTCGTCCTTCATCCGAGGCGTTCATCTCATATTTAATGATGATTAATTGCCTCTACTCGTGGGTACTCATTTTTTTGGGCCTTCTCTTATCTACGTTCAACCCAATAAGCAATGCTAGCACCTTTTGTCTTTGAATCATTATCCCGGGCCATCTAGATACCGCACGCGCAGTAATAAACAACTACCGTGCGCGCATCTAGGCAGCCCAGCAGCGGCCCACAATACCATAGCCCAACTTTGCCCATCGCCGGTCAGACGCAAGCCACTAGCAGCCATCGCGCCGCTCCCGTCGCCGCCGCCAGCGAATGCCTTGCTGAGCGGGCGCGGTGCGCCATGGCCCCTTGCTGCGACCCGTCTTTTCTAGAACATTTTGAATTACATCTGAAACAATGAAAAAAATGAGTTGGAACAATGGATCTAGCCGGCTAGAACAATCGATTTTGCCGGCCAGAACAATCGATCCTTGCTGCTGGAACAATCAATTTGTACTACTGGAACAATCAATTTGTGCTTTTGGAACAACCAATTTGTGCTGCTGGAACAATCGTTGGAACAATGGAGGATCGATGTAGAAGACAAGAACAGGGGAGAAGAAGCAGCCAAGCAGGTCACGACGAAGGGCGGGACGACGCTGGAGCGCAGTGGCTTGGAAGGAAGGCGACAGGATGAAGGTCGGTGCGCAGGCACGAGGATGCGAGCGAGCAAGGCGACGCGGCGGTGCACAAAGGAAGAGAACTCGACGATGGCGGCGGCAGCTCGCGATGCTGCGAGAAAGAAGACGACGGACTAATGGGCTCAAAGGCCGGCTTCAATCGGCCCAAAACCGCGCGCGGTAGTTAACTAATACCGCACGCGCGGTATATAACATTTCCGTCATTATCCCCACGTAGGCTCGCCAGGACATCATCAATGAATTCAACTTCCCTAATCTATGAATCTTATCATGGCAACTGTGTTTAGGCCTCGAAACCTCACTCTGGTTTGATTCCCCTTGATTTCTTCCTCTGATCGATTCCTCCAAGCACTTGGAAGCAAGCGGCATGTCGGGTGTTGGCACCAATGAGGAGAGCGCAGAGCAGAACTTTCACAGAAACAATCGTTGGTGATGCTTGAGGTTAACGGTAGCTTTGTATCTTTATCTCTGACGCCAAATTCATGCAACCGGCAGCAGCAGCAACAACAACAACAATAACAATTTGGTGACTAACTGGCAGCAACGATAATCTGTGAACTATATAAAGATTATCAGTGCCAATGATCGTCGGAGCAGTACGAATTATTCTTGATAACAACACGAATTGACATGGTTCGTAAACATAATCACCACCGCCGGTCAGATTATTTGGGCTATTAACGGTGAAAGGGGTCTTGGCCTAGTGGTTAAGGCACCCAAGCAGCACCTTGAGATCCTGGGTTCGACTCCTAGTGAGAGAGAATTTTTTAAAATTTAACGACATTTGTACTTTTAGCAGTAGTGCGTGTGTTATGAAAGTCTGAATTGTACTGTGTAATCTTAAAAAAAATAGACTATTAATGATATGAGGAGGCACCCCCTCCCTACCGGCTAGATCCGCCCCTGGGCGCATGGTGTCATGACGTAGCATAACGAAGCCCCACAGACGAATTCACAATTTATTTTTATGAAAAATACTAAAAAGAGGTCATGTGTTTCATCTGTTGCACACATCGACGACTTGTTTTGTCATTAACATCACGCAGATGGCATCTGTTACATGGTGTAATGCACACGTTTTAGGTGTGGACAGATATGTTCGTGCTCTGTACTGCTGCTCTTCATAGGCTCACTTCTCTTCATAGGCTCGTAGCTATACGGAATGATGGAGATTTTTGTTCATAATGAGTGGTGTTTCAGTAATAAACTTTCGAGGTCCTCAAACAAAAGGTAGTAAACTTCAAGTTTAGTTCTGCCTAATTTTTTATTATCTTTTGGTAATTTTTATAATAATTGATGGGTTTATGCATATATTAGAGGCAGAAGTTGAAATATTAATATATATTTTTGTATTTCAAAAAATGATGGGGCGTGAAACAATCGCAAAATACCTAGCCGTGGAAATCGGTAAAATACCACTGCAAAGTCTTTATCCTTTAAAATAAACATTGTAAATTTTAATTGCTGGAATTCCGTATCTAACAAATCTAAGCACGTTAAATTACTTACAGGAAGGAGAAGTAAAGGAAATAAATAAACAAAAAGATGGAATAGAAATGTCTATTGGCCGAAAATGGCTAGATGAGGTCTTCAAGTCTTCCTGGCCCATTCGCAGGCAGAGACATGGCCCATTCTCTCCTGCTTCCCTTTTTTTTTTTTCCGCTTCCCTTCTTTTCCGCTTCCCTTTCTTTTGTAGCATATAAGTACTGAAATTTCCTGGAAGGCTGGAACTTGATTTATCAACCTATCTTCAGAGCCAAAACTTTCAGTCCCAGCACGATACTTGAACCTGAATCTTTTGACACTGTTACCACCGCCCCTGATCATCAGTGAGAAAATAAATATCGGATCAACTCGTTGGAACTGCAACCGCAGTTCCTGTCAATCCAAACTCGAAAGTGCTGGCTTAGCTTGTGCCCCTGCTGCTACCGGCCCTTTTCCCTTTCCTGAATAAACAGAGCGCCATTCTTGATCCTCCCAGACTGCCCAAGATATCGCTGGCATCAGCGGAGGCTCCACGCCAATCTACCACTTTGGTCCACTCATTTGCTTACTCTTAGCAGACACCACGCGTAAGCGCCCATGAAAACTTTGCAAACAGCAGGTTTTACTATACGTTATCAGACAGCAGGTTGCGCAAGGAACCTGAATTGACTGAAACCGCACGGCCGGACCCCAGGGAGAAAGCGACTGCGAAAGCCGAAACGAGGCTTGATCAGCTTGGCACGTCTCAGCTCTGAATCTTTCAGCTGGAAGTCTGGAACAGAAGCAAAGGCAGGAAGCATTGTTTATTGTTGTCGTGTTTCTTTGGCGATTCTTGCGTCTGCACAACGTGACATTTGTAATTGAACGCGATTCGACAATCATAGAAGGACCCGCTTATGATTCGCACGAACATGAATGTTGTTAGGGAGATATAGAATTGGATCATATTTATTTTAGCTCTCGCTATCAGTGAGGGATTAATGTAATCCTGGAGAATTGTCATCACTGAACTAAGAAAGATGATGAGTAACATACGGGGAGGTTGTTCTAGTACCAGACTACTACTAGTGCCTTGCTGAGCAATGCGATTGGAATCTTCAAACAAGGTGCTGTGAATTAAAAAAATCCCTCGTACTTATCTGGTATTTAATCAAAGAAATTACTCCAGTGTAGATAAAAAAATGACAGGCAAATGTGGCCTTTTGCAGTTGGCAATACCTTTTTTTTTGGCTGAAATCAAAACTGATGTTGACATCTCCCAGGCAGATGTGTATGGACTATGGAGCATGGTGGTCCATGCACCGCTAATTATTCTTCCGTCATCCCACACAGCTGATCAGTTGATCAAGCTCAAAATTTTCACAATCGAAACTGAAATTACTGAAAATGTTCTGCAGCGCGGGAACCTCCCGCGTTCACAAGTCTTCAAGTCAGAATTCAGGAATGTTCGTCTGTCTAGAACACGCCACCTTCGCCGTGTTCCGGCCTGACTATTAACTCTCTGTTGTGACGCCTAACTGGCTTCTAGATTCGCATCATGTGCAACCACACATGCCGTTCTCATTTTTGTGAAAACGCGACCTCGTGTTAGCCGTGAACTCATGCGCAGTCTGTCAGCCTGAGTTGGTGGTGCTGTGCTGAGTACAGGTACTGCTCTGTTGCTATTTGCTCAGATACATGTGCACCATCCAAAAGGAAAGAACAAAGCATGTCCTGAAAAATACAGACATCGACCTTACACAGTCACAGATAGGCGGCACAGTTGCAACTAAACACTGGACAGCGATGCGAAGACTTGGACTAAGGAGATGATGCAGAAAAGACAGCAGCGTATCAAGCGCTGGCCACGACTGCGCGGACTCAGTAAATTTCACTTGCGCCATGTTTTCAGGTACAGCTCTCCATTCACTAAGGCATTCGACCAAATGAAGCCATATTAGACAATCTTTTCATAAATAAAATATCAAGTGACCAAGCACGGAATTTACCCCGATTTACGGGCATGTATGTCACTGAGACACTGACCACACCAATTCCCCCTAAAACTGTGACAGAAACAAAAAGAGAGTACAGCTACAATTTACACGTCGGCGGCCCTCGAAGTCGATTGCAACTTTGAAGCACGTAAGACTCCTAACCTTACGATCCTACGCCCTCACCTCTCGATTTCGATAGGTTTGGTGCCGCTGACCACGTGTCCAAAGCCACTTTTCGCGGCCTCAATGTCGTCCTCGTCGTCGTGGTCGTCTCCGATGCTGAACCGGCCGTCGCTGTCACTGCCGCCGCCGCTGCCTCCCTTCACCAGCCGC